>JARUHE010027026.1:0-16460 GCA_031471125.1 Archaeomysis grebnitzkii | reverse complement strand
GAAGGCTAAAAGAAAGTTAATAAATTGCAAATATGCAATAATATTTAACCAAACCTGTATTAAAGAAAATATTTACCAGCGTTTCACAAACATATATATATATATATATACCTATATTACAGTACCTGCTCAAATTTTTCCAAAGGTTTGTTCTTTTTAATAATTGTTTGAAAATCCTCACAACGCAGATTTTCCTCTCCGTCTTCGATGAACACCAAATGGATGGATTTTCCGTACTTTTTGATCGCCTCTTTTGCCGTCTTTTGCAGTCGAGACTCAACGACCAGCACCGATGGTCTCGAGATGTCCAACAGAGAACTTAGTTCATCTGAATATTTTTTAGAAATACGTTTTCTTATGAAACTTTGTTTCAAGTAATACATGGAAGTATTAGCACGTGTTTATGCATATATATTATATATATATGTACAATTGTACATGTATACACAAATTCATATGCATAAAACATGTATATTCACTTATATATGCATACTTAGGTACATTACAAAAGTTGAGTTTGTTTTAATTTAATGATTATTTAACTTGTTAATCGCACATTATTAGTTTATATTTTTTATTTGTTATTACAATTATCATATTCTTGTTATTAAGAAAAATAAGAAGACATTTAAAAAAAATAACTTTAACGTTAAGTTTTTTCATCTCAATGAGAAATTCATGTCACCACGAACAATAAAAGTGGCCGAACTTATATCTTTCTAACGATGATTAATCTTTTCAATATTATTTGTTACAAAAAATAGATTTCTCATAATAAATCATAATAAAAAGTTTGTTTTTAGACTTGAATATATATTGTCATACAATAAAAGTTAATTAATAATAATGAACTCTATTTAGCTTTGTTAATTCACATGCATAACTTATTATGACATATACAACATATCCAAAAATAAATATAAATAATATAATGAAAACAATTTAATAATTGTGAGCAAAAAAATGTACAAACATGCGCTAGAAGAAGAACCAAAAGTGGTGTAAGTGATCCCAGAAGCGAAGCTGCCAAGAACGAAAATTGGGAGCTCGATCACATTATTGGAGAAGATTCCCACCACAGGAAGACGGTTGCCTGGGAAAGGGAACTCGCGAAGCCACCCTGCCCAGCGGAGAGCAGCGTCTTTCAACTCTGAGTAGGAATACTTTTTTCCGCTTGAGCTACAGACCTAGACAACAAATATTATATTAAGTAAATAATAATAACTATTTTTTTCATTTATTTCAGGCGCATCATGCGAGTTTTGTTACCCGGATACCTGATGAGATCTAAATTGAATCAGTCTTGGTTTCAACCTCAACTTCAATGTATTTTATTCTTCACGTGAACAGCCAATCAGACTTTACAGAGTTAAGATCATTAAAAAAGAAGCAAACTCACCAGAGCGTCTCTTTCTTTCCATTGGGTCAACTTTGGCTCCAACAACGACCAAATGTTCGAGTTGAGAAGCTCAACATCTTCATAAGGGGAAGTTATCACGAACTCATTTTTTGCTTCCATTGTTATTTTGAGAATATTTTTTTAATTTATGTACTGTCGCTCACAAAATAAAAGTCCTTATCAACTGAAAAATTGTTTGAAGTATAAGTTTCAAATTAGTTAATCAGACATATACGCACTTACTTAATTAATTAATTAATTAATTAATTAATTAATTAATTAATTAATTAATTAATCAGACATACGCACTTACCTTGTTTATGTTTTATTGTGTTAAAATATCCAGCAAAATACCTTAAAACTATACTTTAACCTTAACGAGAACTCAAGGGGAAAACACACAAATAACTTTAACATTTGTTTATCTGCGGTAGTATTGATAATAACTTCTGCATTTTAAAGGTTTACTTTAAAACAAAAACAATCAGTTCAGTCATCTACTATGTCCTTTCATTTATATAGAACTAATACAATTGTGCAAATTTATTTTTATTTTTTTGAGATTTTAATAAAAATAACCAACATTTTAATGTATTGTGAATTGAAACTACAAATAAAGACTAATTTTAAGCACTAAAAGTAAACGTGCAAAGTCTGTAGAACTGATAACGCAATTTATGCTACTAGATAACACTTTTAAGTACCTTGTTGGTGATATAGCTTGTATGACACAACCTGCATTGCATAAAATCTTTTTTTCTAAAAACAAAACTTTTGTTATCGTTTTATTCTGTATTTTTTTTATTTTACTGACGTTACATAATCAATTTACAAACTGAATAAAAGTTGGTTGAATATGTAGTAGTTATAAAAGTATATAATGAAAGGCAATGAAAATAAATTAAAAGAGGTACGTTATTGAAAAAAAATATATACAAAGAACAGATAAATTACTGAAGTAAAAATATACGGAGTAAATGAAGAAAATATAAATGTAAACTAGATAGAAATTATAATAGGAATTTAAATTAAAAACTCTACAAACTGAGAATTCATAGGTCGAATAAGTGATAAAAAACAATTAATTTTAGCGGTAAATGCCACTTCTACTACTACAAGTACTAATGATGGCACACGTCGTGAATGTTGGTAACGTTCTGGCACTAGCGAGCAGCTGCCCGTGCTGTGTCCTTCCTGTGCAATTCAAGTCTTCACATTGACCATAGACCTTCGGCAACCAGGCAAGCAAGGTCTTCTTCCACAGGATATCTCCCGGAAGGATTTATTTCAGCAGATAGCATCCCATCCACTGGATCCGAAACCGAGAAGCTGTTTACATACCCAAATAGTTGCAGTTGGCGCCGCGCCGCCAAGTCATGCAGGTCACTTGCCTATCCCAGCCCCAGAGAGTATTGTATCGTTAGGAATGAAGTCATTCTATCGGCACCCCATAGTTCTTCGCAGGGCCCGCGTACCAATAAGTAAATCTAGACTCATGAATGAACAAACAGTTGATGTACAAACAATTTTGCAAACATTGATAAACTCTTCAACTCAACCAACTCCAACTAATCACACACACGTTTCTCACTTTCCTTCGATGAATGACAGCCAATATATTTCAACCATCCAACATTTCAGCTTACTTTGTATTAATTAATATTCAATTTACAACAAATACTAAATAAAATTTCATATTTCAATTCTAACCCAAAACTATATTTTCATATCATATTTCAATTATAACCCAAAATTATATTTTCATATTTTGATAATAATCCTAAATCGTATTTTCATATTTTGATTATAATCCTAAATTGTATTTAAATATTTCAATTATAATTCAAAATTAAATTTTTTAGTTCAAATTTAATCTAAGACATAGGTAATAACGCAAACTAAGCTAGGCAAGTGGTTGAACCAAATCCTGTGAATCAATTATCTAAAATTAGTCTAGTTCAATAAAATATAGATTGCAAAAATGTGGAAAGTTGTTTTTGATTTATTGTAACATATATATTTTATCTAAATTAACTTTGGTGAATGTTGGATATACTTTTTCAGCCACTACATGTTTGTTAAAAAAATTAACCATGCATCTTCAAAACTCTCATCCATCAATCAATAAATAGAGAAAACTTCAATCGTCAACTGATAATATAAGCAAAGTTCAATGATTTCAAATCTCTCGATAAAATTGAGCGATTTATATAGAGGATATGAAAGCTAATCTCAATATACAAAGATTTCATATAGGTGATGTCCTAATAACGTATTGGCCTAAGTTATGTTATGGCCTTCCATATCATAATTTTTAGCAAGTATTGGAATTGGTATCTTTAACCTTGCGTGCCAAGACCAGAGGTGAAGTTTATAAGCATATCCATTATGTTTGTTTTAAATAGATTGATGAACAAACAAAATTATATTGGAAGAAAATGATTTGTGAGCTGTTTGATTTTTCAATAAAAAAGTAAATACTATTTTATCTTAAAAAAACAGTAAATAATAATTAGCTAATAAATAAATAGTAAGACAAATAAACAAAATAAATAAACAAATAAATAAATAAATAAACAAATAAATAAATCAATAAATAAAATAAATAAATAAATAAATAAAATAAATGAAAACTAAATAATAATTATCAAGTGAAGAACAAATCTTAACCAAAAAAAATCGCACATTCAAAATTATTTCGCTAGATTTTAATCAATTTAATTTTTACAAATACAAATAAATATTTTATCTTCGGGTCTTGACATATCAGTAAATGAATATAAATATAATAAACAAATATAAATAAATAAGTAAATAAATAAATAAAAAAATAAAAAAATAAATATTTTTTCTTCGGTTTTGACATATCAATGGAAAAAATAATTAACTTTTGTGTCTATGTCAAATGAAAGCTGAAAAAATATTTCATGCCATTTTCAAATTAAAATAGTATTCCACTTCCTTATCAATAAAAAACTAAAAAGCGATAATAAGAATTAGAATGAATTAATTAATTTATTTGAATTAAAATACTTAATAGCATAAATATTAAACACATTTTAATTAAAATTAATTTATTTATTAAAGACAAACATTGTTTAATTGAATTCTAAATTAATATTTTAATGTAAAGAAGTTTTGCATCAAATTTATTGATGGAATGATTATATAAAATATTTTTTACTCAAAATTAATTTCTCAAATGAAAGAAAATCATTTCTAAATAAAAATTCATATTGCAAACCGTTTATTTACAGTCCAATCCACTTTAAAGATGGATGATGTTTAAGAAAACTAAATTGTCTGTTTTCAGAGTATCAATAGTATTACCATCAGTAGTGTCAATGGTATTAATATCAGTAGTGTCAATTTAATTGTTTACTGTATATACTAAACAGATAAATGCACGAAACGAAGTTTTCAATAAAATAAAACCCATGTACGATAAAAACAAGTGGTTGCGCCAATATATATGATTCTGTTATATAAATTTGTTTATTCCAAAAATGTTTTGGCTCAAAAAACGTTTGGTCTAAAAACGTTTGAAAAATATATTTTAACCATAACAACGATTATAAAGAAAACAATTTAGAGGCAGAATAAAAGAATTTTCGTCCAGTAAGTAATATTCCATTTCTGTGACAATTAACAGCAAAGGCGTTTCTATCAAAATGTTTCCCCTATTTAGCATCGACAAATGGATTTACAATGGAAAATCCAGCGTGTACTAAACACAACAGCCCTGAAACATTACTAATAAAAATCCAGCGTATAAAAAAACATTACTAATATAATAACGATCCAGATAAATAAATGATCATCATATACTTGACTACAAAATAATACTAGTGTATCAATCATATTGGTTTATTTAAAAATGTATATACGCTAGTTTATGTAATTGTTCATTTCATTATTTGTATATAAGCTTGTGTACTAAAAATATTGAAACCGTGGAATATTAGAAATATGTTGCCATTTTCTTATTTGGCAACCCGACCTGACGAGTAGTGGAGTTCGCTAATCAGACAATCCAAGAATGACAACTCGTCAGCAAAACACATTTCCATGATGCTAAGAATGTACTCAACAGTCCTGAGATAATGGTGGTCTATAAGTCTGTATTCGAGGGGCGTTTTTGGATTAGGAATCTGTGCAATAAGTTATGGCATGATGAATGATCTCTCAGCAGGTCTTGTTTGCGTTACATCAAAGATGTCCCTGTTGCGTTGCCTTCATCTTCTCGAAAGAGTAGGCGGCAAGTGGTAATTCTATCTCGTTTACGCGTGAACTGTACTTTCCTGTCAGTTAAGCATTATATTTTTCGGGAAGATCGTGAGCTATGTCCGCTATGTGCTGTTGGCTGGACACCTAGACATATTCTTGCGGAATGTCCGAGGTATACCCGTGACAGAATGGTTTTGGCTTTTGGGAAGAATTTTTCAGATTATTTACAGGATGATTTTGACCATGGCAAACTTTTCATATTCCTCAAGGATGTGGAGGTTTATCATCTTTTGTGAGTTTTCTTTTTAGTTTTGGTGATTGGGGTTGCATTCAATGCCTGTCATTGAAAGTGTACATTTTGAATTTTTATTTTTTGTTTTTGTAGTGTTACTTAGGGGCATTTAGGAAGACTATCTAGATATACTGTATAGTGTGTGCTAGTTTTTGTTTAACTGCTGCTCCCAGAGTATTGGGAGATGTACTGTATTAGGTGTGTTCGTTTATGTAGTGGTATATACTGTGAGTTGAGTGGTGATGATATACAGCACCTAGCTAGTTGATCACTATGAGAGACAGTCTACACGATGAGAGGATTTGTAGTTGAAGTGCACATGATCCAATAAGGTTGTAGCATAAATACATAGAGTTCTATATGTATTTATGCTTGATTCGTATATTTAATCATTAAACGGCTATTTTATAGTATTGTGGCATCTCTTTATCCTTCATGGGAAGAGTATGCGGGCCGTACCTCAAGCAAGGCAAAGCAAGAAAAATCCCCCACCAAAAGAAAAAGGTAAAAGAAGAAAGGACAAAACTCACAAAGAAAAAAAATGAGGAAATAATCTCTGACTGAAGAGTAATAACGCTCCCACTATAATCCGACTACCAATCAACTATTTCCATGCCGCGACTGAAGCTCACTTCAAATTTGCATCTGTTACACAACGAATTACTTTCATCAACATTTTTATTTTTAGTTTAAACAACATGTATGAAATTGCATCAAATAAACTACGCTGCCTAGCTCTGAGAAGAAAATCCTGGCCAGGATGAAAGCATAACACCATTTCTCCTAACTTCCACCAACCACGAACTATTAAGCACTCGATGGACAACTAGCGGGATGTCCTACTATTTAAGGATGTTAAATTTAGTTCTGCAAAGTCCATTCCTTTGGTTTGAACAGCCCAAAGGTGTCACGTACGAACCCCACAGGTCCCTATGTTATGTTATCTTCTTATTTTAGTTTTTTTGTAACAACTTAAAAAATTGTTTCATACATTAATAAACTTGAAACAAACAACTTCCAATCAAAAGTTACGAAAGTTTTTATAACTTAACGCTGCAGTGTATAATCAATTATATTTTTTAAAGCAAATCACTTCACAGCAAAAGTGGCGAAAGTTTTATCAATTTCAATCTTCAGTGTGTTATTGTTTTACTTTAATTTTCTTTCATTTGCAATGCAAGTTACTGATAAAAGTTTAAATAATTTAGTTATTTTTAAATTTGGCCAGATATGATTTCAACAAACTATTCACGCTGCAGTATATTGTTTTTAATTCATCATTCAAAATTAAATTCAACGCAAAATTGAAAAATATTATTTATTAAAGTTTTTTTTCTAATGTGTATCAGAATGTATATTAATTGACATTGTTAATCTTACTAAATATTATTTTCTTCTGTTCAGAGCCCTGGGAGAAGAAGGAAGCATCATCCTTGAAGCTACATCGTTCGTTTTTATTAACTTGAATCTTGAGTTACATATTTGTGTAGGTTGTGAAATTTAAATTAAACTCATTTAAATTTAAATCGATGTAAATAGAAATAAATAAAGTTTTCAGTCATCAAACACTTAAGAATATTTTTCTCATGCTTTTTTTACCCTAGCGCAGTGTTTCTCAACAGGTGGGTCCCGGAACCACTAGGAACCACTTAGTGCTTCCGTGGACCACCTCATATGGTTCCTGGCTTAAAGACGTCTTATTTATAATCACAAGGTATACAAAGTTTTAAATTATGTGCATATGTTACTAAGATCGCATACTCTGCAAAAATGTGCATACATTTTACAATAAAGCTTTTTTAAGATATATCAAATTTAGATACATAAAGAAGCATTGGGATCCCGTTTTTTCTTTGATACCCTGGTGGCGTTTTGAGAAACTATGACAGACATTAGAAATGAATTATTAAAATACCATATATTATGTTAAAATAACGAATTTTAACTGCAAGCATTGCTAAACTATAACGTAATTTATAGAAAAAATGTTAAGTTTGAAGTGTTATTTCATTTAAATTTGAAATGTTTATTTAAAATATTTATTTTGTATTTTTTCCTGTCTGTTTTCTGTTATTATGACATTTTATACACATTTATCAAGTGTGTAGTTAAAGGTGATTGATAATTAAAAATTTATTTCATAAAGAGTTTTTTATTTTTCCTTCCCAAAAAGTTATACGTATGTAGCCAGCTAACCTATAAGCTAATTATTTAGAATAGTTAATCCTGGTGGTCCTCGAAAATATTTTATTTTGTATACTGTGGTTCCCTCAGAAAACGGGGTTAAGAAACCCGGGTTTAAGATATCCCATTCAAAACCTCACAGTAGAATGTAACAGACAATAAATTTCGTTTTTGAAAATACAACATTTAAGAATTATAAATATTTATATAAACATTACAGTCAGTAGAATGATGTCCATCTCAATGATAAGAAATGAAAACAAATATTGCGAAAATTAATTGCGAATAATTTATTTTTAACAATCAAATAAATTAATTTTGCCTACATAGTTTAGTCAACGCCGAATCTACTACAGGCCTCATACTTAATTGCCATGAATATTTGACTACTACAAAAACATTGGAAACAGAACTGGTAGCATAGATACCAATCATAATCCTAATATTGACCTATCTTTTTTCATTTTGATCAACTTTGTTCATCATAGATCAACTATTTTAACATTGATCGAACGACAAGAAAGTTGATCCTGTATCAAGAAAAGATGGGTCGAGCATGTATTGGTTACGGTCGGATGCACATGCAAAGTGGTTTTTACATGCAGGATCGATGTAAAACATGTTTTACATGCACATCGTCGATGTGCAGACTTTGTAGGTGTGATAGAAATTTCATTGGTAATTTATAGTTAAAAGTACAGACTGTCAAAGAAACTTTTATGATAAATGTAATTATTTCATGTTAATTAAGTTTTCAATAGTTATTAATTGCTCAATACACTTATTAGACAGTGGATTTGTATTAAATTTTATTTATAAGTAAAAATAGGGTAATGTACATGATGACTGATTTTAAAACATACTTCTTTGAAAACGTCATTATAAATTAACCTTACGACTTAGGCATATACATTACCTATCAAAATGTATGAACAACGCTTATACTTCAATTTTATAATACTTTCACAACATTTCCAAATTCCAAAAGGCCTGTAGTAGAGTCGGCGTTGCTTCTACTATAATTATTTGTGATTCATAAAAATGGAAAAAAACATGTTATTAACCAATTTAAATATTGCATCACCGTTTATAAAATAAGGGAATGCAAATTCAATAAAATTGTAATATTTTTTATTTTACAAACATATATACATTTTTAGACACAGCTATATAATAATGTAAGATATAACAAACAAAAAATATTAAACAACGTTTTTTCATAAAAATTTAGTTTTAAAGTTATAAAAATAACAAAATAAAAATGATTCTCTACCGTTGAATCGATTGTTTATCATTATACAGTAAAGCCATCCATTTTAAAATGTATATCATATATAATTTTACATAGCTACTGTACACACAAATTGCATTAATACATAATACAATGTTAGAAGAACTGAATTCAATCACTGATTTTAAAAGCTATTCTCCATATTTGTCCAAGTCAGTAATTTTAAATTTGTATTTAATATAAATTGATTGACACCTTTGATGGATACTATCTCCTGTTTGCTCTGAAAAGAATCCTATGCCTTTAATAAACGAAGGAAAATGTGCATGGTTTATAAATATTAGGGATTTCAAATTAAGAATTACAAAAATCTTGAAATGCACTCACTGATACATTTTTTATATTTCTAAATGTAGCTTCTCTTAACACATTCAAATGCTGTATAGTTTCGATGTAGGGCTGTGTCTCAGGAACTTCAGGAGTTTCAAATGAGCCAATTCTCTTCACCCTACAAACATGTTTACCCGACATTGCAAGCGATCGTAAATGACCTACCATACATCGTCGCCGCGACTTTGTTACAATTTTCTTAGGACTGTCCGCGCGACATCGTAGAGACATGTCGTCAGCGAATTTAACCGACTATCGTCTATAATCGTGATAAATCGTCCGTGACTTCGTACACGACTTTAACTATAGTCGTTTGAGAGTCGTACTTATTGGCTAAATATTTTGGTTTTTATTCATGTATTATTGTATTAATAAAGCAATCCGATCCCAATAGTGACCACACGTATATCAAACTCAGTTTATCAATCCAAGTTTAAACAAATGTATAAGGAAAATAATAATCACAATCTAAAGCCTACTTTAGATCTGTTAATCAATTCTAGCAACACTTAACAAGAAAGTTCTATCAATTTAAGGAACATTTTTAAATATTTAGTTCTCAAATGGCAATCTTTTTTTGTTATTTATGTAAGGTGATGCTAGGCTAGATAAGGTTAGGTTAGGTAAGGTTAGGTAAGGTTAGGTTAGGTTAGGTTAGGTTAGGAAATATTACGTTAGGTTAGGTTAAGTAAGGTACTAGTTCACAAACTAATATTTAAAATTAGGTTTTTGAAATCCGTACTTTTATGGTTCCTTCTTAGGGATTTTTCATGTTTAGTATTTTTAATACTTTCATAACCAGACCTAAACTAGGCTTTTGCCTAATTTCAATATTAAATCAGGGTGCATGGATGTTGAATGTTTTCTCAAGCATTATAAATTTTAATTTTGATGGAAAACAATAAAATGGTGTTTTAAATAATATAAAATGTATTTACATTTCACTATCAATCAACCTATTAAGCGTAAACCAATTGGTTACTTTAGTTTCGAATTTATCAAAAAGGGCGGACGACGATTTCAATACTTGTTGTTTAACGGTAGCGTTTTCAGAGAGAGAGAGAGAGTGGGCTGTCAAATGTGGCTTGAATATAAATAATTGAATAACATTAAATTATGTGTGTGACCACATATGTATATACAAACTATAAAAGTGCAAAAAATAAGTTATCTACATGTATATGTATATTTATTATATTGATTGCAGCATGTTGGGACGATTCATATAAGACATATCAATGTACAACTTTAAAGCACATGTCGTAAACGAGTCTTAAACGATATGACGGTGAACAACATTCGTATCAAAATTGTATTAGAATCGTATATTAATAAAGCAAGTTTTTCTTTAATATAAAATAAAAAAATAAAATTATTTGTGAATTTATCAACAAAAAAACATAATACAATATCAATGTCGTATCAATCGTATGAAGTCGGTACAAAGTCGTCTGCGAGTCGAATCAACAATGCTTGTAGGACCTTAATGTTATACATTCATTTCTTTAAAATGTTCTCTCCCCAATAATTTTCCCTCGCAAAATTATTGCTTAAAGCAAATTTGGCTTTCTTTCATTAGCATTGTACACTCAGTGTGGACCAACAAATAGGGGTTTTATACTTTTTTTAAGTTGAACACTCCTTAGTGATGTTTTGGTGCTCTAAACATTTGCAAACAATGTTTCATTTAAAAAAAACATATTTTTTCATCTGCTCCAAAAAAAACTAATATTTAATAAAAATCGAAAATAATGACCAAAAACGAAAATTCAAAATTTAACATGCCTTAGTAATATTACAGTGCTTTGAGCATAAAAAAAGTGTTAACATTTTATTCTAAAGAAAATATTTTTTCACCTGCCCCGAAGGGATTTCATTTTTGATAAAAACCGAAAATAATGACCAAAAACAAAATCTCAAGAATATTACATTTTTTCAAAATGTAACCTACCTTAGTGATATGATCGTGCTCTGTAAATAAAAAATAATATGTTAAAACTTTGTTCATAAGAAAATATTTTTTCATCTGCCCCAAAGGAATTCAACTGTTAATATAAAACCGAAAATAATGACCAAAAATTAATCCTAAAACTAACATACAATTTTTTTTTGTTTTTTCAAAATTGAATATGATTTAATAGTATTCAGCGAGTGTCATAAGAAAACATGTGCTACAATAGTATTGATATTGATAATAATGCTTTATTATAAATAATTTGTGGAACTCTTAGTTTAATAGAACTTAAGATTGATTCTAATAATCCAGAACTCAGCACGAAGAGGTTGTTGTACTTCGAGTTTCCCCTAAGCCCAATGCCAACCACCCTATCTTTTTTATTTATTTATTTGTCTAAATATTCATTTATGATATATTATCTAAATAAGTCATTATTGTCTAGATATCTCAATTCCAACTAATTAGGTATACAATTCTCGTTTTGTATTAAATTGGGGCATTTTCATTCTAGAGTCAATTTTGCATCTAATAAATTCATCTCGGGATTCTTCACCACAAAAACTCGAAAATGCTTCTGTCACTAGTTTTACGCATCTTTCAACAGCTTGAGTATGATAGGGAAGTTTTTCAACTGATTTAATATCCTTACTTATTATAAATATGTCAATTTCTTTATCAGAATATTTACATGTTACTGGTGGCTCGTATAATTCCGAATCTTTCCAACTTATGAGGTCTATATAATCCCTTGCATTAAAATTAATAGATGGTATTTCAAATGATCTTGCAAATTCGATTTTATTTAGCTCCCTTCCTTTCTTAATTCTCTTCCATGCTAGTTCTCTTATATAACTTCTCTCGTCATATGTCATACGATTCATACCTAATAGAATACTTTCCAAATGAATAAAAAAGCGTTATGTTTAATAAATGTCTCTTACTTCCTTACTCGATGTATTGCAAAGTTGTATGGTTTTAAAAAGATTATGTGCTCCATCATTAGATTTTGAATTTTTCCTTTAGAAAACCATATAGGAACATAACCAATCATTATATATTCGACAATGGCTAAAATATTTTTGAAGGAGATTCTGTAGAAGTATACAAACGTAATATTCAATTTGCAGTTACTAAACAACGATTTTTATGAACCAGATCGACGGAAAATACTCCATTTTAAATTTTTTGATTGGTATTCAAATCAACGGAAGTAGGAATTTATAATTCTGGTGTAATATTTTTGTAATTTACAACCTATGAGTTTTTTTCCAATTTCTCCTGTATATCTTCGAGGACCATATGTTTTTCCATCAAGTTTTCTGTTTGATGTCGTAGTGGAAGCTTATTTGCGCGCAATTAGCAACTGAACCAATGTAGTGTTTTTTAAGCTTAATTTCTAAAAGTTTAATTATAGCACTTCTTGTTTTTGTATTTTTTGTATTTTTGTTACAATGTTCTTTTGATTGATCTGATTTGTGTTTATAAAATTAAACAAAGCATCAGCAATTACTTTTCTTGATCCAGAAGGAACTAAAATATGTTCCAAATATGTAGATCCGGCTCTCTTATTATTGAAATATGGTCTTCTTGTATTGTCCTTCGATGCAATGTATCTGCTTCTTGATATTGGATAATTGTTTGGTCATTTCTTCCAACAAAATAAATTCAAGCTACACCCTTAAGGTTTCGACACAATTTCGCATTTTACTCCTTTGTCTTTGTCGTTCCCTTCTTAGTACAAACTCATGGCATTTTATTTGGTATGTATATGAGATTTTTCTGCCCTTCATAGGTTTTAATATATTCCTGTACTTATCATGATATCCTTTTATCATTGTTTGGATTCTTTGATGCGAAACACAAGGAATAGGGGCTTTGATCCATAATACTTGTAATTTATTAGCTAAAACATTAGCAATTTCATTTACTGATGGATATTTATTTGAGTTTATTTTCATTAAATCTTTTTCATATAAATAGCACTTTATTACATTTTTATAAGCAGAAAGATCTTTATCACTCAAATCACTATTATTACCAAATAAGGGAAAATTAGAGCGCTAACCCATAATGTGTCTTGTTTGCTTCACTATAGGTCAATTGTGATAATCTTTGCATTGAATAATTATATGAATCGCAATTAGTAGATTTATATTGTAAAATAGAATAGCTGAAAATAAACAATTGTTAATTGTTTTTTTTTCGAAAATATACTCGATCTCACTTTACTTGTTATAAATTAGAATATAATCCTATATTGGCATATTGCAAATGTAAGAAACTATTCTATATTTACTTTAAAAATAAGTTTTATGAATGTAGTTCAATTTATTAAATATCCTTGCCTGTCGATAAAATCGATCTAATCACTGTAACAACCAACTATCAAACCTCGCGGCACATCTTGTTTTCTATAAGAATAATCGACTTGAAAAATTGATAAAATGTACTAAAACACACTTCATTTTATTTTTGTTATTGATTTCAATTTTAATCATTATTTTGTTTAGATTACCTCTAAATATTACATAAGTATATTTGTATCTATTTGAAGAGCACAAACTTTTTTTTTTCGTTATCGCTACAAACCCACAAAATTTGAAACTACCTAATTAGTTATATAATGGGGCACCTCAAGATTCCATTGATATACTAATTGCTTTTATCTAGATACATACTACAGCTATAAATAAAATAATTTTACTATTATAAGCTTTTTAAAAAATCATAATTCTGATTATAAATTATTAAAAAACAAAAATGGTGAAATCTCAAAATTTTGATTTTTGTTTCTTCTTGGGGCAGATGAAGAAATCAATATTTTTCTTTTATATTTCAACATAGTGTTTTCATCTATGCATAGCACCCTGATTACACTAAGGGTAATTGAATTTCAAAAAATGTTATCGCTCCACCCCAAAAAGTACTGTACAATCATTCAAAGTAGTCTGCTAGTTGGTCTCTGCAACCCTATCTGTCTACCACAACAGTGCTATTGGTTTTCACCAGAGGCTCAATCTCAAGAGTTGGTAAAGAGCGTAAACGCTTTAACGTCTGGTAGGCAGGATGGACGTCATTCTTATTGAAACTTTCTTCAGCCTCCATAGCCAAAGCGCCGGAAAATGTTTCCTTATCATTCCGGATCTGAGCCCTGCTGCGTTAATCAGTTTTCTTTACAGCGTGTTATTCCCCCGAGATATACTTCCTTGTTTGTTCCAAGAATACAACGATCCATATTCAGGATTCGTCTTTGAAAGTATCCCAGTCAGTTACCGCATCTTCCAAGGTTTGGAGTGCTTTGAAACGATTACTGACCTCTATTGCAAACTCACTTTAGCAAGCTTGGACCCGCAGTTTCTCAATATTAAGGTCAATAGAACTAAATCAAGCACGTGTAAACATTATGCATAAACATTTGTGCTTGTGTGTTAAAAGTTTCTAAAACTGTGTATTTTAAAAAAAAATTATGAATTATTATATTAACAATTTTCTTTCATTTGTTTCCAATAAAATTGTCTCTAAACCTTCAAAAAAACTTGGTTAATCATGAACTTCCGAACCCATAGATAAACACAATGTTTCAATTGAAGCATTTGCTGACAACACTCAACTGTACATACCATGCAATAATAACCATAGATCATCGACTCTTTAAATCAAATCAAAAATTGCATATCCGATATAAGATTATTTTTCCTCACCCATCAATTAAAAATAAACGATAGTTACCAGTGCAAGAAATCTAGGACGACAATTTGATAGCACACTGTCCTTTAACCAACATTTTAAAAATATAAATAAAATATCCTATTTTCAATTGATAAAATTAAATCAAATTAAAAAATCTCCTAATAAAACCCATAAAATCTTTAATTCATTCTTTTATTTTCTCTAATTTAGATTACTGCAATGCACTTTATTATAATTTACGGCAGTATCGGCTAAATAAATTAAAAAAATAATCCAAAACACCGCAGCTTGCTGATTGATATGTAGTAGGAAATATTACGCCAATATTGAGGGATTTGCATTTTTTTTTGTAAAAAAAACACATCAAAAAAATTTTATTTGCCTAAAAGATGTACGATTTTGTTTCAAACACTTGAATTATTTCTCCATTTAAAATCTAAACATTTGTTTTTCTTATTTTATAGTAACGTTTATAAAGAATAAAATAAGGACCCACAAATTTAAGCAGCTTTCACTAATGAAAATGTTTTTTCTTTCAATATAATAAGTGTTTTTGAAAAATTTCATCAAACAAAAACACGGTTAACTGATTCTTTATTGTAGAGCAGGGGTCACCAAACTACTGCCCGCGGGCCGAATCCGGCCTGCGACGTCGGTTCATCCGGCCTGTTGACGATACTTTAATTTGCTTGATCAAATAGAATATTTTAAATTATTGTAGCTAAATTACATACATATCATAGAGAAAAAATGTTTTATAGATAATAAGTATAAGCTAAGAAGTTATAGATTCAAAATTTTATAAAGATTGAACACATATTTTACTTTTTTGGTAACCACCTATACAAAGCTTATGATTTAGGTTTCACTCAACAATTCCAATAAAGTTCTTGCCAATATAAGGTATATATATATATATATATATATATATATATAATATATATTAAGCTGGTTGTGGCTTAGGGAGACTTTCGTACTGAAATATGTGATGATAAGGGTACACCTGTAATAATGCGACATCGTTAAGGGGACGCGCTTTGAATTGCTATTTTTAGGTATTAAATCAAATTATAATTAAAAATCCTATTGC
>JARUHE010026915.1:0-16462 GCA_031471125.1 Archaeomysis grebnitzkii | reverse complement strand
GTGTACGAGTAAAGTGTACGAGTAAAGTGTACGAGTAAAGTGTACGAGTAAAGTGTACGAGTAAAGTGTACGAGTAAAGTGTACGAGTAATGTGTACGAGTAATGTGTATGAGTAATGTGTATGAGTAATGTGTATGAGTAATGTGTACGAGTAATGTGTATGAGTAATGTGTCTGTACTACTATAGCAAACCTGAGATTTTATTTTTGTATGAACATGCATATATTTCTTGGAACAGAAAAGGTAATATAAAACATTTATGGGAGTTCATAATCAATTGGAACGGCAATGCATCCTGCAAGTGATTTATTTTGAATAAGACTGTTTGGTATCCATGTTTCATTGTGAAATCAACGTTAGTACGAGTAACCGTCTTCAACATGTTTAAATAACCAAGTCATTACAATTTATTTAGTTTTAAAAAAACGCTTATACGAGATGTTGTCTATACAACTATGAATTGATTTCATTTAAGCCTATATATATTTACAGCAAAAAATAAATAAAATATTTGTGCGTGCGTATGTACGTGCGTGTGCCTGTATTCTAAAATTTTGTATACTCTAACAAAATTGACAACGTATTTTATACCAGCCATATATTTGTCTAAAATACATTTTGTGAATAAAAAAAATTCAGTTTTGTTAATAATTTTATGATTTCAATTTGTAAACGAATTCCACACGAGTTTTGCTAAATTTTATTATTTGTTTTACGAGTTTCCTTGTTTTATCTCGAATAAAAACACATTTCTTAAAATTAGAATTCATCTTCCATTTTAAAGTATTGTTTTAAGGTAAGTTTTTTTTTGTTGGAGAAAAATTATTATCTTATTAACTTATAAATATCTACCTTTGAAATAGCTAAAGAATTGTGCCGTGATCATCGTACTGTTAAAAATATTGCTATGAATCCGCTCAGTGCAATGGACGTTCTGACAAGGGAAAAATTTAGAAGCTAGCATCTGTTTCGCATCAAGATATGCGTCAGATTAATAAAGAAGTCCGCCATAACCCACTGCCAACCCTTAAAGAAGTATTTGAAAGTGCTGGTGTTATTAATGTACCCAAATCAACTCGATGTCGTATCCTGAGGAGGATTAAAAAAGTTTTGCCCTCCATTAAAGATTATCCACGGGAAGAAGAAGAAGATGGATTGGATGAAGCGAAGTTATCAAACTGTTCTCTTCACCGATGAATGTTGAGCAATCCTCGATGGACAAGCTGGATGGAAGAGAGTTTGGTACTGCAAGGATAGTCCACTTCCTAAACGGACCAGACATCAGCAAAGGGGTGACCGTAGGATGGGTTGGACCATTAAGAATCTCAGATAGAATAAAAATGACTGCCAACTTCTACATTGACTTCCTGAAGGAAAACCTTGTCCTCTGGTACAAAAATAAGAATCTGGCACTCCGAAAAAAACATGGTTTTCATACATTATAATGCACCATCTCCTGCTGCAAGGCTAGTAAATGAGTATTTGGACATTGCTTTTGCCAAATATGGAAAAATCATGCAATGCCCAGCCTGCTTTCCAGATTTAAACTCCGTAAAAACTCGGGGGCATCCTAAAAAGGAACTTTTAGTCCTTTGGGAGGCAAACAATTTCTAGGGATACCCTCTGAGATGCTATTTTTATTGCTCCCAAAGAGATTTCATCGGATGAAATTGAAAGTTTGACATTTCCAATGGAACGAAGGTTATTTTCTCTAATAAAAATGTTAGTTATATAAAATGTTAATAGCACTAAAGAAGAAAACTGAAGATTTTTTTGTAATACATATTGTTTTTCTGTAATTAATTCTTTATTTCCTGACCATATTTATCCATATCTTGAGTATTTAAAAATATTAAAAACGGTTCCTTCTATAATGATGTCCTAAACAATTTCAACAAGAAAAAAGATCGAAGGATCGAGTTAACAATCAAGTAAATGTGTAATTACTAGTGTTGTTTTCTTTCCTTCACAAATAGCTGCAGGATATATAATTTAATGTCAAATTGATTCAAGGTCTAATAAATAACTCTTCAATGTTTATCAAGTTACTGTAATAAAGACTAAAACAATTTAAAGTTAAACTCATTTTTATCAGAAATGTATTTTGTTATCTAAGTTATTAGCCTATTTCAAAACATTTAACATTCACAGTAAACAGTATTTTATTATCAGCGTCGTATATTAGTAACAAAAAATGAATACAAAGTTAATAAAATATAAAACAAATGTTATTTTCATTTTTCACTAGTTTATTTTATGGTTTGTTTTAATAACCCTATCATATTTCCTATGAAAGCCTAAACATCATAAATTATGAAAATATCAAATATATTGTGCTAGTCAAGATTCTATCTTCTTAGACAACTCTTAAAACAATTCACAGAGTTGTCATTTTTGAAAAACCAAGAAAAATAATAATTTTGTGGAAACTTTAAACCGGGTTTTATTTTCAAGATTTCATAATGTACTGCAATAATAAACACAAATTATAAGTTTGAATATAATACCATCGTTTAATAGTATTGAGTGTTTTAAACGAGTAGACCATGTCATTACCACCACACAAAATGTTGTGTTCCGTAAGGATATATAGCATATTTATGGCGCTTCCATTAAGCCGAGGTAGGGTTAGCATGAAAAATTTAAAGGACAGGCAGCCACGTTCAACTATCTAATCATGAGAGTGGACACAAATAGATAGATTCGAACGAGGTTTGCTTACGAATCATTAATCAACAGACTATCGATTGGTGCGTTTGCCAGCCATCGTCTTTCAATATATGATACAATAATATTTTATTTTAGCATCATCGATATTGAATAAAAAACTTAGGTACAGTCATAGCCACATCAATTTGGAGATCTTAACGTATTTCCTTTTAATTTAAAAATGTGTGTATTTATATTTATCGTTTACTTTATTGAACACCCATCGTAATGAAATTATCTTAATACAATAATATAATAATATTTGGGGCTTTTATATAGCGGGTCTAATCGAACTTGACCGATCTCTGCCCCGCTTCACAAATCAACCTTAATATTATTACCCACATCAAGTTATGTGTACCCTAAATAATTGCAACCGACATATGGCGCGTCCTCCAAGCCGGGGTAAGCTTAGCATATGAGATTTTAGGAAATACCGCCACGTTCAAATTCCAATGAAATAGCCTTAGAGCGGACTCGAGCCGGCGCCCGGGAGATTTGCATGTGCAGCATTAATCTCCAGGCTGCGTTAGAATCCACTCGGCCACCACCTTAAACTTTCCCCATTTACTATAAATTACAGTAAAATACAAGACCACACGTCTTTGGCTCAGGTTTATAATAATTATAATAATAATAATTATAATAATTATAATTATAATAATTATCTTATTTGAATTTCCAGATTGATGTGCCTTGTTTTGTTTCAATTTATAATTTGATGTTTGCATACTATTCAAGCCTACCCTAAACCTCAAGAAAATTCAAACACTTTGCTCAATGAAAAGTTGTTCACCGACGCAACAAACACGTTTTGTTCTTACAATAAATAGTATACGTGTGTGGTTGTCTTTAGTTTAAATTAAAACTATTTTTTATTATAGTTTTACATTAATAAGCACATTGATAAAAACAGTTTTGGTTTGGACTTATAGTGTTGGTGTACTAATCAAAAAATTGCAAGCTTTTCAGGTCTGAGTGTTTGCTTCCTAAAAGACTAAAAGGCTTAATTTAGTGTACAAAATAATCCACATTCACCTGAAAGAAGATTTTATGTCAGCCATCAAAAAGGTTAAGGTGAAAAAATATGAAAGTACCTTTTTATTTATATGGTAAAATGTATAATGAAACACTAGTTGAAAAAATACTATGTCACAATTTAAAAAAAATCTACAATCATTTAAATTTAATTTAATTTACAACAAATATGTTGAAACTACGAGACGGTACCAATTAATAATTTGAAGATATGTATGTAATCAACAAATTCCAAAAACAATCAAATAACAAAATTCAATTAATATTCTGCAAAATTTGCTAAAAATTCAACAAAAATCTTTTGAAGCCTTAACAATTTTTATTGGAATCTTTATTGAAAATGTTTTTGAATAAATCAATTCGAAATACATTTAATCAAATATTGAAAAAGACTCAAGTAGACTGAATGATTTGTCCATCCAATCTAATTAAAATTGGAAATTAAATTAAATTTATAAAGTTCAAGCTGAAGTGGCCAATCTTCAGTCTGAATTTTTGTAATCGCATGAAAGTGCCTTCTTCAGAAATATTTTCCCTAAGACGAATGATTATTATTAAGTACAATCGTGGAAATTATAGATGCCATCATTTACCAATGGAAAAACTCTTTGGTAATGACCACGTATCATTATAAAAAACAGCTTCAATAAATGACCTCTGTTTCTGTTTTTGTTATTGGTGGTGTTGTTGGGACGGTGCATGATTTGTGGTCACTACTAAAACTTTGTCATTTTTGAAAATAGGAAAAAATATTTACATAAAAGTTTGTTTAAATGAAAATATATTGATAAGGATTTTTTTGGAAATTGGTATTTACTTATTAAAACATATCTTATACGAAAGTTGAAATTCATAGTTAACCGATATCTTTATTTGAAGCTTTAGAGAAAATTTTATTGGAAACAAATGAAATAAAAGTGTTAATATATTAATATGTATAATTGAGTTCAACAACTGTACTGATTTAGAAAACTTTTAAATATAAAAACACATGGTTCAATGTATAGCATTTACACGTGCTTGTTTATGTATAAAGCGATTAAATATACTGTATACTGTATAGTCATGCATCGTTGGTATTTTGATTACATGAAATCTTCAAACATTCAGTTTTTAAATGCTCAACATATTTTTACAAGTTTTAGATTTTCAAAAGTTAAGATCTTAAGTATTTTATTTGAACGTTTTTATTCTTGTACTATTTCATCATACTTATAAAGAAACATCATTAGTTGTATTATTCAATAGTTTTTAAATACTAATTTATCTAGGTTTAATTATTATTCTATACATTTAGTATATAATTTATAATGGGTAGTAATGTTATTGTTATTAATAATGCCGTTGACATTTATAGCCATATATATATAAACATGCATACCCACATTCATGCTTCTATCCCTACCTGCCCTCACACAAAAATTAATTAAAAATATAGTGAAAACTATAGGATTGAGTGGAAACAACATTGAATAATCTTTACTACTTAAATCATTGAACAACGAATGTATGAAAACAAATCAAATAGAACCATGGAAATGATTTCAATGAAACAAATGTTCATAACAAAAGCAGAACGTCAAGGTCGTATCCGCTCAGCTGTATGAAAAAAACACAATCACATTTATTTGAGGAAACTATAACAAAACAAATAATATAAATATTGATCGTGTTCATGATATCGAGGGAGGGGGACACTCTCCCTCCCTCCAACATCTCTCTCGCAGGCAAAAGGGAGAGTAATGAGCTTGAAGTGATTACCGAAAAGGGTTTAAATGCCTCAAGCATGAGCTTAAGTGTTTGGTTCATTATTTTAATTCCTTGAAATGTTTTCGACAAAATTTTTTAAATCATCTCAGTTTTGAGAAACTTTTGTGTAACAATTGCTCTTGTTTTTTGAAGGGTCATAGAGATTTTGTTCATGACTATCTAGGCGAAATTAAATCCTTTTGGTTTTCATAATGTTTTATCTTCACAATTTGCATAGTAATTCACATGTTAGGCATGTCGCATCTAAACCTCAGTAAAGTTAGTTCATCAAGCTTCAAAAGTATTTGGAAAAAACTAAAAACAATTTGTGAATTCAATTTCAAACTGACATGTCAATTTTAGATAAAATTAAAATTTTAAATATAATTACATTTTTAAATGGGTTTTGTAAAATAAATTTAAGTCTTATAAAAAGTTTTATTTATTATAACTAATGTTTCAGACTGGCTTCATTAATTTTGTTTGAAAGGGATTTTCCAAGCATTCTTTAAAGACAAATTATCCGGATCATAGCCCATTAGTTCGCCAGCTTCAACTTTCTCACTGTGTGTAGTTTCAAACATTAGGATTTTGTGTGTGGAAATCTTGTAACCTTAACTTGTATCCACGCCATGCTTGCATCTGTAATTTATTTCATCCACATCAGGGAATATGACGTTAACATTTATACATGATTGCATAGGAGCAATTAATGCTCTTCTTCAACAGGTTTCAGGTGAGTCTTGGAATATATATCTTGTCAGTTATCTCGCCTCCATAACACAATTTTACTTACTCCTTGCTTCCTCTAAATATATTTAAACGAACTCAGCTAAGCATTGATAAATACATCAACAATAGATTAACTTAATTTGTTTGCAAATGAAAAACAGCTTCAACAACCGATTGTACTAAGTATTAAGTAATTTTTCATAAAAAATATTTATATTATTTAAGTATTATTCTTCTTTAAATAAGTTTTACATGTAGATCACATAAAATGTCATGCCATATCTTAGGTACACAACATGCGTCACGTACACAACATGTTTCACGTACACAACATGCGTCACGTACACAACATACTTTATATACACAACATACTTTATATACACAATATACGTTATGTACACAATATACGTTACGTACACAATATGCGTTACGTACACATTATGCGTTACGTACAAATTATGCATTACGTACACATTATGCGTTACGTACACATTATGCGTTACGTACACATTATGCGTTACGTACACAATCTACGTTACGTACACAATATGCGTTACGTACACAAGATGCGTTACGTACACAATATACCTTACGTACACAATATGCCTTACGTACACAATATGCCTTACGTACACAATATGCGTTACGTACACAATATGCGTTACGTACACAGTATGTGTTACGTACATAATATGCGTTACGTACACAAAATGCGTTACATACACAATATACGTTACGTACAGTGCATTCAATTGAAGTAATTTTAGATATCGAATAAATTTACAACATTCAATTACTTTCAATAAAAACTTTTTTTTTCATCTGACAGAATCTTTGAATTTTTCCAGAAAACCATAAAACTTCCTTCAGTGGAATGTCGGAAATTGCTTTATAAACGTGTATTAACCCTTTCTCTCGTCAACTTACATTATTAGGTATAGGACTAAAATAAATTAGAATTATTACTAAAAAAAAAGTATTAAAATTTTCTGCATTTAGGTTGTTTAGCATTTCCACACCTTTTAATCAATATCGATCAGTGCCTTTTACTGTAGTTAATTATTGATGATAATAAATTTAAATGGCTGAAGAAAATTCATGTGTATACATATACACATACAGTAGATATACATATATATATATATATATATACATATATATATATATACATATATACATATATATATATATACATATCCATATATATATACATATACATATACATATATACATATACATATATATATATATATATATATATACATATACATATATATATATATATACATATACATATACATATATACATATATACTGTTAGGTGGGAAACCATCCACTAGTCTCATTTTAATAAACTTATATATATATATTTAATATTAACTCTCAAAATTATAAAATGTTCATTGTTATTTATATGTATTTTCTTAATTCAGTATTTATATTCGTGAAAACCATATCGTAACGTTAGATTAACAAATCCTGCCAGCTAGCTTATTGACACGGGGCTATTATTGTACAATTGGTCACACCAATAATTCAATCATTTTTCCAAGATTAGACAATGGAAGAAATTCCTAAGGCCGGAAGTAAAACTCATAAAAAACACATTAAAGAAGGACCAGACCTATCCACTGAGAAAATAAAAATCTGAAACATTAACAGGAAACTTAGTTTCTTTTATCTTTATAATAAAACAAAACAAACTTATATGTAACGACCTAGGTCAAGATTTAAAAAATACATTAATTAATCTAAAATGTGCTGACAAAATGATCCATAAATGCTATGTTTTTAATATAATGAAGAAATTATCTAGTAGACCTATGGTTTTACCTGGCAACTTTTCACTTCCTGTGGATGTAGCATAAATAAGTGTCTAACGATGTTGGCGGCTGTCGTTTTTATTCCAACTAGATGCCACACACATACACTGCAAGAGCCTCTCAGTTAACTTGTATTTATCAAAATACTATCAAGTGCATCCTAGTAAATTTTGGGTGATAAAACACCCACGGCCGAACGAACGTGAATAAGAATTAAAAATATATAAATAATTGAATAGAAATAAGAATAATAAACATTATTAAGAAATTAACATTTAAAACTTTAAACACTAAATTGAATATTAAACTAAATTTGTGATATCTCCATTACTAGCATTTTCCTAAGGTGTAACTGTGAAGAAACCCTTATAAATAAACTCTGAATTCGCCTCTGTGCTTATGCATCCCTTGCATTTATTGGTTTACTGTGATAAATTTGATTTTAACCCATTTGCACTCCCTGCTTGCTTGAACTTTTTAACAGGATAACAAGCAATAAACTTCAATTTTTAAATTGAGAAACTTGTCATTTTTTATACTGAACTATATTCCAACTTTGGTTTGTTTAGGATTTTCTTGTTTGCTTAGTTAAAGATTCGATTAATTTCTTAGTTTACTAAATATAATAATTGTTTATTTTAATCTATTTATTTGATAACAAACTTTCAACTTAACGGTTTATTCCGTTTTAAGAACGAAAACAAAAACTATCATTAATATAAATAAAATTGCACATGTTTATCTATGTGTAACCTATATGTATCTATATTTACCTATTTTTATCCATGTCCAACTTATATGTATCTTTATTTACTTAATTGTATCTATGTCCAATTTATATTTAGCTATATTTACTTAGTTTTATCTCTTTCTAAGCTATATTTATAGGCATGCATAAATGTTTTCTAACACGATAATCAACAAGCTAGTTTGTATGAATTTAATATAATTAAAGTACACTTAGTTGTTTAGTTACATTGGCATAATTTGTAAAGAAAATATGTAATACAAAATATAAACAAACAAAAAATATTTATGTGCGTGTTATTGTTTGAATGAAACATGGGATTGATACTGTCCAAATGATGGTCGCTCGTTCTATATTCTAAATTTAAATAAAAATGTAGCGCTGAGTTTCGTGAAATTAAATTGGATTAATTCCTAAATATTCTAAGTGACTTTTCTATCACTAACGTTTCAAACATTCCCTATTGTATGTGATTTTACTTATTTACATTATGTAATCTATAGAAGTCGCACGATAGTCTACTTGTTGAAAAACAAGTTAATGTAAGAATATAATTATAGAACAAAATGTTCTAAATATGTTGGACATTTTATAAATAAACTAACACTTAATAAGATGTTTTTTATACAAACGATGTCAAGAATTGTTAAATAAAATTTCAGCAAAACGTTAAAAACATTTTGTTTAATAATAAAAAGAATATATTTGTATATATTGAAATAAATAAAATTTTATCTAAATTCATTTCGGCCACCTGTTTATTGTTAAGGCATTTTCAAATATGTTAAAAACAGTTTTAATAAATATTTATACGTGTATTTTTTGCGGCTACCGATACATTCTCTGAATACATTAATTTATTTTGAATTTTAAGTATGCAAAATATGTCTCCACCTTTCACTATTTTATTTGTAGAGTCTCTATATTAAATATAAAATTTTCCATTTTGAGAGAATGCAATTCTTATTGTTTGATCTAATAATGTATTCTGTTTTATATCGTTAGTATTATTGAACAACGGTGTTATTTAACATTATTATTAGTTTTATTATATAAAAATAACAGTTATTATTTAACAACAGTATTGTCGTTATTAAACCCTATTGAAGTTATTATTGAACAATTATATTAATATAATTGAACAATATTACTATTATTAATGAAAAATCTTATACTTATTATTGCTGTTGAACAATTGTATTATTATTGAACATTAATATTATTACTATTGTTATTGAACACTAGTATTGTTCTTCTTATTATTAAACAATGTTATTATTACTTTTCAATAATATCGTATATTGTTCTGTAATACTATCAAGGACTGAAAAGATTGTTTTCAATATTCATATAAATTTCATTTTTATTAAATAATTTGGCATTATTGATAATTATTTGTGTTGTTACTGTTTATTAACTTCATTACTGGTTATTTTTGGTATTTGTTTTTTAATATATTTTGTTTACCTTTATGTGCATTAAACAAGTAAAACTCGCTCTACAATATTTATAAATCTGGTAATACCAGAAATGGTACCAAAAGTGATCGATACTAACATAAAATACAATAGAACTAAGACTTCAAAGGAAAAGATTGTATAACTTGAACAGATCGGGTTTACTTAACTTAATCCCGCAAAACAATTCAAATTTTCAAACAAACGAAAACAAAACTATAAAAAAGAAAATTTAAACATCTAAAAAAAAAATTTGTGTATCAGTTTAGATTTGTAATTATGTTTCAGTTTTAAATGATTGTTTGGTGGGATATCACCTTATATTCTCTCAGATAATCCTGCAATGTTATCGGCTGCATAACCTTGGGGTACACAGTATCTGATGTGGGTACTGATGATGAGAATTACAAGCGCTTTGTGAGCTGTTACAGCTGAAAAGCGCTCTATAAATTTAACACATTATAATTAATGAACATCCATTTTAATGGCTAAATCATTGCAATGCCAAGTGTTAAGCTAACCTTTTAGACACCAAAGCGTGTAGATTCAAGGCCATCATTACTTTCACAGTTTTTAGCTTATAAAAAAATAATGATTTTTTTACTTTCAATTGAACAGGTATTTAGGTGAAATTTCACGACAGCTACGCTTTTTTAAAACAAAGCCGTAATAAAACAATGAACTTTCTTTTGAAAATTCTATAAAAACTACAGAAACTCGCCTTACGTTACCAAACCCAACTCTCTCGTATGTGCAAAGTGTAAATATATAAATAAGAGGACCTATAAGAAAACTCCAGAAAACAATTATAAAAATTATTAAAGTAAAATGGGTGTTTTAATACGCCGTTGTCGTAAAAACGCGAAGCCAACGAGTCGTGCAGTTTCACAGTTATTTATAAATAATTTGAAAAATCAGAACTTTCTTATAGTTTTTTATACAATAAATAAGTTATAAAGTTTTCATAGCTATCAATCAAAAACTTGGATAGTAAAGTCCTGGTCTAATGAAATATGTGTTACTTGTATAGACCAACGAATTATTTTAAAAAAATCATTGATAATGCTATTAGCATTAGAATCATCGTTTTAATTATGCTTTATATTCAGTTAATTTTCTAAAGTGTTTTAAGCTTATTATGAACTGTTGCCATACTGGCTATCATATCGTGTGTTTTCAGTATAGGAATTCTGTTGAAAACAAAACAAATTTTAAAGTTTATGATTATTATTCCTCTCTTGGATTAACCAAGTAATACATGTATTACTAATGCCACATAATAGCCTTTAAACAGCATTAAATAATTTGAAAAATACATTAAAGCGAATAGAAAAACATTCTCGCAATAAATACCAAACACATTAATGTCGAAAATGTGAACAAAAACATTTTTCAAAGCCATAATAAGGATTTTGAAAAGACATTTCAGACTATGAAAAAAACACTTCCATTTGCCTTGATCTCGTTAATACCCGAGTTTGAGGAAAGGTTTTGTTCTGAAGGACTTTAAATCACGCTCAAGAGTGTTGGAAGCTGTTCAGCCTTGTCCATTGCTAATGTTGAATGTGGTCTACCATTATTCGGATGGCGTATACGAACAACTTGGTTGCATAAGTTTGCTTAAACTGAATGGTTCTTTGAAGGAGAGGACATCAGTTGTTCTGTGTATACACATTCAAGAGAAAACTATTCAGTCCAAAGTTCATGCACGATAAAATAAGATTTAGACATTGTTTTACGGAAATTAATCAACCTGGCATATTACAAAGATAGATAGATGTGTTTTCAGGTGTCTTATATAATGTAAACATGAAAACCAGGTACACATGAAGGCCGAAATGTTGATATATATATATATATATATGTACAGTAATTTTGTTGTATTCATAACTTTTACTCGGCTACAGCCTTAATTCGTTTACGAATTTCCTTGTACTTGCTTAACATATGAATTGTAAATTTATGACAACATCAGAATATTTGTGTGTTGTATGCTCATTCATAATACAGTGAAACTACTGAGCTATGGAATTTTAAGCGATGAAAATTCCTAGTAATGACATACCTTAGTTATGTAAAACATGAATTATGAAAATTGTTATATTCTTATCAAGTACTGTAGTATGGAAGTAAACTTTGTGAAAATATTAGATACGACCCTTGTAATCACCAACGATTTCATTTGTATTACTTTATTTTATTATATTGTATTTTATTATTTATTATTATTATTTCATTATTATTAAAAGAGAAAAGTCAAACTTTTTATTATTTATTATTATTATTTCATTATTATTAAAAGAGAAAAGTCAAACTTTGGTAAATAGAAATTCTGGCAACAGTTAACATGGGTGTATTTTGTACATAACACTATGAAAGTTATATCTCTTGTTTTCCCTGTATTTTCAAGTTTTTTGCATTTGATTTATATATAGTATTTACTTACACTTGATTAATTAACCAAATCTATACTTTACCGGGCACAGAATAAAAATGTTATGGCTATCCATAAATATGACCGTCATTTTCTAGGATTCAAACCAAATCTTTATGAGTTATGCAACAGCTAATACTTCATATCTCAGGAGTTCTACTGTAGTAGTAAGAGATTCATTTTCTTATATTTCAGAAATAACTTTTTTATGTAAAAATAATTACAGACGCAGGTTATTATTGTCTTATCCATCGGCCATCATTATGCATTAAGAGTTATTGGTTGGTCGGTGGGTTTATGTGGTTTAATTAACAAATTTCAGTGACCAGGTTTTCGGCATAATATGACATAGCAACATAATTCCTGCTTCCAGTGAATATCAATACACATACAGCACAAGTATTACCCAGTGTGAGAACGCTTCGAGAAAAAAGGATTATAAAGTCACTAATAATAACAACTACCATGAAACATACTTTGGTAAATCTTAACACAATTGTATGACAACGGCGTTTTTTTAAATTAACTGTTAGACAGTCTTAGAAAAGCTACAGAAACTCACCTAGCCTTACCTAACCAAACTTGCAGAGTGTAAATATACACATAAGACTACCATTGCAAAAATTAATGACAGACTTATGATTTCGATTTGTGATATATAACATGTTATAATTAATTTAACATTGCATTCATTTCAACAATTTGTAGCTAAATTAACATACTTCACTATATTATAATGTCAATAGAACTTATTATTGCAAAAGAAACTATTGAAAAATTGAAAAATGTGATCGTTGTTAAGATTAACCACACTTTAAAATAAGTAGGTTAACGAAGATGAAATTGTGTTGCACAATATATTAATAATAATCGTCTTGAAGTATGTTTTAAAATAAATAGAATGACGAAGAGGAAGTTTTATTACACAAAATAATTATAATATTAATTGTCATGAAGTATATCTTAAAATAAATAAATTGGCGAAGAGGAAATTTTATTACACAAAATAATAATAATATTAATTGTCATGAAGTATATCTTAAAATAAACAAAATGACGAAGAGGAAATTTTGTTACACAAAATAATTATAATATTTATTGTCATAAAGTATATCTTAAAATAAGTAAATTGACGAAAAGGAAATTTTATTACACAAAATAATAATAATATTAATGGTCATGAAGTATATCTTAAAATAAATAAAATAACGAAAAGGATATTTTATTACAGAAAATAATACAATGAACCAAGACAATGTTACGTCTCCGCCAAAACTATATTGGACAGAAGCTCTCAATTCAATTATAATTAATTCAGCATACATAATCCGTTTCTAATTTACTGTTTAATAAAGTTCATTCAAATAATTAAACGCTTATTGCTCTCAACATAAACTTGATGATGTACAGCTGAATGAAATATTGAACCTTAACGTCGTTCCAATTACTGATTTGGTTGTTTGAACTAGGCCAGTTAACGTTTCCTGACTGTTTGGTATACCTTCAGGGTATCTTCCAGGCCACCAGAAACTTGTAAGGCACCCAACATAGATTAGTTATTTCCAAGACTAGATGGTAGCTATACCTCTCTGTACGAGTATACATTTATACACATACATATACATACATACATACATACATATATTGTATATATAAACTTATGATTGAAATGTAATTAAGATGTAAATACAAATTGTTTGCATTGAGTCCAAATAAGAGCATGTAAACGTTTAGAATTAATATAAAAACACACAAAATCGTAAGTGAAATAAATTAATTGATCTGAACTAAAAAGGTACAAAAAGGTACTCACCATAGAAAAGTCGCCATTCGCCGTCCCTCTGCACCCAGAAGGAAGACCTGCCCTTCTTCGGGCCCTCTCGTCGGGTGGAACTCCTGAAGGAGCCGCGAATCCTTCGGATACTCATTGTGGGTCCTTCGTATCACTCCGTCACAGCCTCAGGATAAAGCACTTGGGTGGCAGTCCTGCGAGATTACATCGGCAGTGAAAATTTGCATTTATTGCACATTAAAATAAAATCTTCTTATCACAATTAAATCAATAATTTTTTGGCACATTACTTTTGATTTCTTTTTTGAGTTTTATTGGATTTTCAAAGTTTTTTGAGTTATGTTCAACTTGTGTTTAGTTATCTTCAATGGTATTTGAAAATCTTTTAAGGACTTCAAAATTTCATAGATTTTTTAAATTTTTGAAGAAATATATTATTTTCTATTGTCTTCATATAATTTCTTAAATATAGGTTTACTATTCTATAGACACAAAATATTAATAAAAATGTACATACTTTAAATAATATGAAGAGTTAACAAATATATTTTCATTTATTTTACGTAATTTAAAATCGGGCACTTTTTGATATATATAATTGGTACACAAATTATTTTTTTAGAAATTAAATCACTGCAATATCGAATATATCTGATATATATATGTAATTTAAATATAATTAAATTATTTTAAAACAATTACAACAACTATCTACCCTACGATACAACACTAAACGATAAACTAATGAATTACGTTTGCATTATTGTCGATACATAACTTGTAGTTTTCAAAATATATTTACATTTCATTTTCTTTTATAGCTTAATCAGTTTATTTTTCTTACCCAGTGCTTAAGCACAAATAACTTGTGAGCGGAGAAATCATGATTTCTTAACACACGGATGTACGCTTTCAATAAAATGTTGGTGTTTAATCATATTTAGTTTAAAGTGATTTCACGTTTGGCAGAGTTGCACATTTTGAATTTCATCTGCTTATGTATTTTTTAATTTCTTAATTCAGATTCTTTAGATGTTCGATAACTTGTTTATTATTCAATTACTCTGAAAATGTATTTAAAATTATTTGTTTGCTTAGCTACTCAGATTTACATAATTATAATATTACCTTTCCTTATACTAGAGAAAATTGTATTATTATTTCATAAAAACCAACATTAAAGTATCTAAACTTTTTATCATTACTTGGCTAAACATATGAATACAGTAATTTACATTTCAATTTCTAGCTTTGTAAGCGAGGCTAGATTTAGTAGCTAATGTTGGACAATACATTGCACGGTTTAATGATGATAGTTTGGTATTTGTTTTGTTTTATGACGTTGTAAATGATTTCATTTATGTGGATGAATTAAAGTTGGTTTCATTGTTGAATATAAAAATAACAAATAAGTATCAAGGCTGTATCATATTTCGGTGACTTCGGTATACAAAAATGGCAGACCTTTTAATAAGCGACTTGCCATTATCTATTCTGGGAAAATTCATTTCCCGCGAACAAGATATATCGAACTGGAACTAAAAATAGTGATAATTGAATTTATGGCTTCTAGTTTCATAAATAAAAAAAAATTGGAATCATACAAACTATAAGGATCGTAGTTAAAGATTTAGACCTTTCGGCCAACTGTATTAGTGTTTTGTTCAACTAATTTGTAGCTAGGTTAAGTTAGTTTAATTTATAGTTTATAGTTTATAGTTTAGTTCTTATAGTGCCTAATAGTAATACAGCATGGTACAGTGAAACAAGAAATTTACCGTCGGGTGTGACATCACAACTTAAAAGAGTTGTTAAGTTTCACCCCTGGTTTTGGATTTTCGCAATATTTAAGGAAAAAGGTAAGATATGTAGGGTATTTAATGTAAATATTTTACTAAAAAAGGAATTTTTGGCCAAATAGAAGCCATTTGAGGAGCAAAGTCAGGTTAGGTTAGGTGAGGGTCTTATAATGTTCCTTTT
>JARUHE010026804.1:0-16464 GCA_031471125.1 Archaeomysis grebnitzkii | reverse complement strand
TTTTTGATTTGATATTTTTGGACTTTGAAAAAATTTTCAACAAAATTTTTTTTTTCATATTTTGTTTTTATTTATGCGTCAATGGATTGGAAATGAAGTACACATGATGTTTTCTCACTTTGTAACACCATTTTTGATTTGATATTTTTAGAGATTTTTTTTTAAAAGTTACTGAATGAATCATCGCGAGACATTTGAATCGTCCAGTTCGTAGATTACTAGTTATTAGTTTGGTCACTAAGGAACACCGTGCAACTAAATCAACTTTTATTATTAGATTTGTATAATCTTGATATCTTGCAGAATGGCTGGAGCAAGTTTTCCATATGTATATAAGAGAAAACCGGATGATGAAAATGACGATAAGTAAGTCTTTTTTTTTTGTTCAGATTAATAGTGTTTTTGTAATTTGATGTCAACATACCAGGTTATAGGTACAACAATAACCAGTAAATGCTATGCATTAAAAGTTGCCTTTGTATATTTAAAAAAATTGAATTTGTATAATTGTTGAATACAATTCTATGTATTAATATATAAACACTTTTCTTTCATTTATTTCCAATAAAATGCTCTCTAAACCTTCACATAAAAAACTAGGTTAACCATGAGTTTTATAAAAATTGACCAAGTCTAAAAACCTTTAAAATGTCTATTATTTAAAAAAAAGACAAAGATTTTGCACAAAAGTCCTTCAGGCATTCTACCTTAAAATCTCCAGTTCTTTCTTTTGTTTTAAATAAACTTTTCTTTAAACCTTCAAATAAAAATCTCTGTTAACCATAAATGTAAACACTCTTATAAAATGTATGTTTTAATAAGTAAATACTGATTTCACAAAAAAATCTTTAGTAACACCAGTGTAGAATTTTATGATCCAACAATATTTCAATAACCCAGACATAACATGATTTTGTGACTTTGTATGCCTAACTTCAAATTAATTTTTGTGGTTTTGTATACATGACTACATGGTTTTGTGCATCTTACTTGATTTTGTTAAACATTTTTAAAAAAGCTGAAGAAGGTGGGTCGCCCCCCAAAACGTACTTTGTTTTTATTATTATTTTTAATGAAATAAAAAACATTTTTTATATTGTGGAAGTAAACCTTTTTAAGATTATATATGAAGTCTTTTAATTTAAAAAATTGTATTATATTGTAAAAGATGATAACACAAAATAAACATATCATCATTTGTTTTCTTTGATGTTTCCAAATATTTCTTCAATCTAGAATACAAAATCATTCTTGAACAAGTTTTCTTTTTTGAGTTTCCATTGAAGGCTTGTCACAATTAAGTGTTCATAATATAGATACATTTTTCTCCATCAACTTAAACTAATTCTTCTTAAGTCTCATTTTGACCTTTTTTATAGTTTACCCAGCACAAAACAACACATAACCGAAGATAAGGTGTCGGCACATTTGAATTCTCTTCATCTCTCCGACAAATTCAAAAATCACTCGCTCGGTAAAAGAAAGAAGGTGAGTGATGAGTCTATCTTGTTCTTATGTTGTTGGTTTTTTTTAGAAAAAGAAAAACATAAATCATTTATACATAATTTTTTTGTCACATTTTTTTAATTATCAGGCTATCCATCCTACCGATACCCTATTACAATCTACATGTGTGGATCAGTCTATCTTTGTCATCTTGCGTCCACAAATTAGGTGAAGGCAAATGTTAGTTATTTATTTTAGTTTTTACAAGTTTTTATTGATTAAAGGTTCTAGATAATGGTCTGATAAATAGTTTTGCTTAAATAAAATTTTTATGTATATTCTTATTTCTCTATTTCTTTATATTGTGTATTCTTTATTATTTTGCTATTTTTACAAGAGTAAATGTTAAGATTTTTATTTTTTATTTGAAGCTTTACAACAAAATTTGTTTAATAATAATTGTTTGTATAGGTATAATGAACAATATGCAGTACTTCTTTTTTCAATTTAATGAAAATTTTTTTATGTTGATTGAAACATTTTTTTGTGAACATAGCCAATTTTCTTGGTTAATGTTTTTGATTAACCCTTTCCCGGTGGCACTAAGAAATAAAAAAATGAAAATTCCTATTTTATAGATGAATAGAAAAGTAATAAATACTAAACATAAAAAACCCTATGAAGGAACCATAAAAGTACCATAAAATTGACTCTTGCATGTTATTTCACATATTTCTGAAATAAGTATACATAAATAAGAGGAAATACTGAATCTCTGTGGACACAACCTAACTACTTTCATGTGGGTAGATTGGTAACATAAACTGACCTTTGAACCCTGTGACAGTAGTGAGAAAACCTTTAATGATCACTTCTTTCGCTATGTTTTGCTCCATAAGTGAAGACCAGTTCAACCAAACAAGAGTTGTACTTTATTTTAAAATTAATCAATCTTTTCCAACTTGAATATCCTAGAAACGCAAAGTTCTCACTTGCACACAACAAATTAAGTTCATCCAGCATGGGGACATTGTCCTTGTGAGCAAAATTAAGGTAGGAAATGGAGAAAGAATTTAGTGGACTTGTGTTTATAGATGAGGAGGACCAAGACAGGGTATTTTTGGTTCAATAGAAGGCAAGATGGAGAAAAATTAAAATGGATGAAGAGATCATCAAATGTTTGCTTTCAAGTACTTGCACTCACAGAGGAGAGCTTGAGGTAGAAGTCCATGAAAGAGTTAATCTGGGTACAATGCATGAAAAAAGGTGCCAGGAGTCGTCTGTGACAGAAAAATAAATGCATCACTGAAAGGAAAGAGGTAGAAGACGGTTGTTTGACCTACTATGCTGTATGATGGTGAAACATAGGCATTGATGGAGATGAGAATGCCAAGGTGGATTTGCGGTGTAACAACAGAGGATAAAATATGGAATGAATGTATAAGGGGTACAGTTTCCATTGCAGAACTGATGACCTATTCAAACTTCCCTACCTTGTTAGTACTTTCTTGTTAAGGTTTGCCAGTACTGATTACCATGTCAACAAAGAAATATACGAGCCACTATAGTGTCTCGCTGCGGAGAAGGGGTGAAGCTCATTGTAAGTTTATTACAGAGTCCGTTATGAAATAATAATGACCCTGTCCTGGTTCTGTAGGCTGCATGTGCACACCATTCAATATTGATTTATACTTCTGATTAAAACTACAACAAAGTTTTGTATAATAATAATTGTTTGCACTACTTCTTTTTCAATTTGTTGGAATAATTTTATTTAAATGAAAAATACGTTTTTTTCATGAACATAGCCATTTTTCTTGGTAAATTTTTTGATTAATACAATAATAATATTTGAGAATTTTATATAGAGGGTCTAATCGAACTTAACTGATCGTTGCCCTGCTCACGTATCAACCTTAATCTACTACCCACATCAAGTGATGTGTACCCACCCTAAAGATATGCAGGCAACATTTGGAACATCCTTCATGTCAGGGTAAGCTTAGCATATAAGATTTTAAGGGAATACAGCCACATTCAAATTACCACCGTATAGCTTGAAGCAGATTCGAATCGAAGCCGATGAAATTTGCTTAGCAGCATTAATTTTTAATCAATTAATGTAAGTTGTTCCCAAAATTATGTTAAAAAATTTGTTTGAATTATCTTTTTTCAGACGTCATCCACAAATAGCAGTGCACCAAAAGATGACGATGGGTTCAGCGATGACAACAGCATGGTGGACTCGGTCAAAACATCCGAAGCGAACTCGTTCATCCACAGCTATCCTTCGTCCTCCATGATTGACTGCGATGTCACAAACAAGCGGATAATTATTGCCGATGAGGTCAATCAAATTATACCCGGAGAGGCTCAGTTGCCTGCTTCATTACTTAAACAACTGTGAGTGAATGTCCATGGAACTATTTTTTGTTAGCTTATTTATACATGTGCATGGTATTCCCTTTATGTTGCTTACATGTTTAAACAGCATTGGAGCTACTGCAGTTAGACATCACTATTATTGCAAATTAATGTTTAAGACTCCTCTGAAATCACACTTTCAAGAACATATGAGCAGGATGTCTGTTTTCAATGTAAATTGACAGGAATATTTTGGCAACTAATTTTCAAATATTTTTATTTAACATTAATATTTATATATTTTTTTGTTATTTTATATAAAAACACTGTAGTTATATCAATTTTCCAAAAATGTATATCTGGCATTTGCATTTTTTGTTGATCAAAAACATCTCTAAAGTTAAAGAGGCTTTGTCAACCTGCTAATTTATGCTAAAAACGAGTACCCTGGTAGCAAGGAAGATCTAATATGGTTTAAATAATGTTTATGAAAGTTATATGCATGTTAAAATTTTGCCCTCCGGTCCATTTATGAAAGGGTACCCACCAATTATTTTATTACAATCACATGAAATTTCTCTTCTCCATCCTCAAGATATCACCTACTTTGGCAATGGTTGCGTTCACTGCTCAATCTGGAGTGATCTAGATTTATATATATCAATCTGGAGTGATCTAGATTTATATATATCAATCTGGATTGAACAGCAAATGCAACCAATATGTTTGGTAGCCTTGTCATAGTTCAGTGGCTGGTTCCATTGCTGTACATCAGGAATTGCTGATCACATTCCTGTAACCTTTAGAGCCTTAACACTGAGAGATGCTTCACTCTGAGGACCTTTGAAGTTAGACTTATAATTTATGGGTCTAATTAGGATGACCTACTTGCATGTCCATTCTCGTTCCACAACTTATCCAGTCGGTTCTTAAATGAAATGACTGATTCTGCCTCCACCACACTCTGTTCAGTATTTATTTATTATAACATACATTTATAAGAAAGTTTAAATCCATGGTTAACCGAGATTTGTATTGAAGGTACAGAGAAAAGTTGGTTTAAAACAAATAAAAGAACTGGAGATTCAAAGGTAAAATGTTTGAAGGACTTTTTTTTTTTAAATGTTTATTATTTTAAATAAGAAACATTTAAGGTGTTTTTAGACTTAGCTAATTGATCATCAAATTCATGGTTTACTAAGAATTTCATTTGAAACCTTAGAGAGAAGTTTATTGGAAAGAAGCAAAAGAAAAAGTGTTAATATATAGAATTGTATTCAACAATTACACACATTTAGAAACCTTTTTAATATACAAACACAGCTTTTGATGCATAGCATTTACTCATGCTTGTTATTATAAAAATGGTGTCTGCTCTTGTTATAGACTATCTAGAAACTTTCTAAAATATTTGGTGTTGATGGTGTTGCTCATTTTCAATGGTTCATTCATGGGATATTTTGCTAGCAAAAGGTGCCATGCTCAATAAAATGTTTATTTTTATAAGAAATGTATATAATATATATGTAATTAGAAACTTATTTTAAGTAATTCAAATACAAATTTTCTGTTTTCAGGAACAAACCAAAAATGGAAGTGATTTTATGGCATCCACCTGGGCAGATTATCAACAACATTATCTGCAAAGACATGAACAAAATGAGCAAAATCAACAAACTTACCAATGTGATCACTGCATGTAAAGCTAAATATATGTCTGGCAAATTACCCGAGAAGAAACCCAATACTTCCGACAGTCAATCCATTTCCAATGGAGGAGATAGTTCATCGGACAGTTCTAATGGCGGTTCACCCGATTCCGGAGTGTCCATCACATCGGCTCCTTCGTCTCTGTCTTTTCTGAACTCCGAACACGGCCCCACAACACCGAGAAGCGTCTCGACAAACGATCTGTTCTCTTATCCATCTACATCCGGTCTCAACGGCATCAACGGGTCGTCGGCCAGGTTCCTAAATCCACCAAACAGACCTGCAAGTCCGATCCCGGAACCGATGATTGACGACGACTTTTCCGACCGCATGGAATTCAACAACAACAACGGCAATGCCATGAACTTCATGTGGCTCGAGGAGAACAACAACAGTGCCCTTATTGACCTTAACACCATCGGTAGGTCTAGGATGCCAGTGCTCGACGATTTGCCTGACTTGCCGGACAGTGACGATATGGACCTCTAAACATTTTGCATTGCAGGAAGTGTCATCTAAATGGAGGTCCTTATAGAAGGAGTGAATTAATTCATTCATTCATATTCAACAGCAGCTAAACTTTTAGCAAATGTTACCAAAAGTTTTTGAAAAAGTTGATCAACAAAGAGGGTCTCTCTCTCTCTCTCTCTCTCTCCCCCCTCCCTTGCATTAGGCAAGCTTTTGACAACTTATGCTAAAAGTTTGGCCATTGTTCAACAAATAATTTGTGACATATGATTTCCAAATCCTTGGTTGTTGACTTCAGATTAAAGTTTTTGAGTTTGTGACTAAAAAATGATTTTACTGATTGTATCCAGACTGATTTATTGTGGAAATATTTTTAATTTTTTTAGCAAACTCGGAAAAATAAATTGATTGACATTAAGTTTGAATAGTTGTGTTCTTCTGTGCGATTAAATTGATGATTTGGAGTAGCTACAATATCTACGAGAGTGTATGTGTTTTAAAATTATGATCTCATTTTTATTTGTGTAAACATTTTAAGTTTTTTTATTAATAAACTTCTTTGAGATATACCTTTAGAAACGATACATATATGTGCAGTTGCTTTGAATGAACTTTTAATGTAGAATACTTGCTATAACTATTTGTGATATAGTTATGAATTATTATTGCACAACCTATTCTTGATATCACATCTGTGATTGACATTGTGCAATTTGTTTCATACTGTTTATAAAGTGGATAAAAATAGCATCGGTTGCATCCCAATGGTACAGAGCTTCAGATACATTTGATATTCAAACCAAAGAACATCTTGCTTTTGTGAAGGATAATTCCAAAGTCAATTATCAGTGGAATAAATTTAAATCTTACACCTCAGTAAAGATCTTTTGCATGTTGATGTTTAGATCAAATGGCAACATAGATATAGACTAATTGAACTAGAAATCATTGTTACATCTTGCATATGATTTAATTAAAATTCATTGTCAAACCGTTATTACCTATATCGACGGAATGAAGTATTTTATATTAATATTTTGCTTATTTGATTTTGAAACATCTACTTGGTAAAATTATCTCATCCTCAAATACAAGTAAGATGTCATTCAGTTTTTTTTAAATAATCAAATTAGTTTGTGAAATACTATTTTTTCCAGTTTAATTTTTCAAAGTAAATGAACTATTTGTTTTTTATTAATATTCTTCCAATTAAATCTTTTTATTGAAAGTTTTATTTTAATAAAATAATAATTTTTTTATGAAAGAAGTAATAGACAAAAGTACTAAAAAAATGAAACAGAACATTAAATTCTTCAGTAAACTGAAAGAACTAAAGTTGTGATTGCTTAACATCTTGATTGAATTTTCGACCTTTCCAGTTTGTGGACAATTCTAGGGGAAGAAAAACGTTTGCCAAAACAAATGTTTTTGACAAACTTTACTGTAAGGTCATAGTTGAATTAATTGGCTCTGTGCAATGAGCATAATTAAAGCCAGACTGTACCTCTAGTGAAAATTATTCCAGTGTATTAACCTCCTTTTGTTGTTTAAAATCATTTGTGGCGCATTGATGTGATAAATCTTTAGTTTAAGTTTTAATTGATATTATTTTAATTTAAGTCTCGAAGTAAGTTTGATGTTTGCATCAGTTTATATTCTTTGTTGTTATGTTGATGTACTATTGCCCAAGAAATATGAGTCCTGTTCAACTGAGAAATTATGCAAAGATGTTGTTAAATCAGCTTTATTAATAAAATCTAAATAATTTTACTTTTTTGTTTAAATATTTTATAATAACTAATAAAAATAAATAAAAGTTGTATGATTGCATAATTTTTTGATTAAGCAAACAGGACTCGTGTTTCCATTTTACTCTATTTGTTTTAACATTATTTAATTGTTTATTATTATTATTACACTGGCCAACAAATTTGAAATTTGTTTTAATCATCAGAGATCGGAGTAAACTTTTCTTGTCGCATATTTTGGGCTGATTTCAGATGTAATTCTAGTTTGCCTTTAGCACCTTAGGTTTGCAAGATTTTCTAAAATCCAATATGAACGCCTTCACTGATAGAATGTAGCATTTAACTCTGATTTCTTGGCTGAAACTGGTGATATACAGTTGTGGTATGTACGTATAATGTACATTTAAGAATGGTAAACAATGATTGAAGGGATAATAAGCCAAAACTCGAATTATAAAAATGTTCATGGCATTTACATTTATTTATTCTCCGGATTATGACTTAGAACATCCCATCACACTTAAATTTATATTTTTTAGCATCTCTAAAAAACGACACGTGCTAGAGCGAAACAAGACTTATTCGGATTCATCATTGAAAATCCCTTTAGAAAAATATAATGAGGTTTCTGATGAAAAATATGTGTTGACCAATGTTTTCAAAGATTATTGATGAAAAATATGTGTTGACCAGTGCTATCAAAAATTATTTCCCTGTTTGTGTTTATTTTTCACCTCTGACAAGAGTAGTTGAATGTTAATTGAGGTAATAATGACTTGTAATTTGCAGGCCTTGAACCCATCATGGAAAAATTATGAAAAATAAAAATGATTGTCTACATTTTATTTCTTGATATAAAGAGCATCATATTTAACACATTAGGTGAAACTTCACGACCGCTACTCTTTTACAACAATGGCGTATTAAAACAATGAACTTTCCTTTGAAAAATCTAGAAAAAAATACAAAACCTCAACTAACCCAACCTTCTTTTAGGTGCAGAGTGTAAATATATAAATAAGAGGACCCATAAAAAGCTCCCGAAAAAATTGTGAAAATTATTCAAGTAAAAACCGTGTTTTAACACGCCAATGATGTAGAAAAGAGTAGCTGTCGTGAAGTTTTACCACATTATTATGTACAAATGAATAGATACTATCGAGTAACTTCACACCTTCTCTAGCTTAATTTTTTTCATGGCAGAGAGTGAAAAATTTTCATTGGTCATGGTCGATGATTGCAGCTGTGTCTAGAATTGCGCAAAAAACAGATAATATTGCACACCACTAGATAGTATTGTGCAATACTAGACGCAGCTGCAATCGTCGAACTAATCATCAACAAAATTTGTTGCTAATATTTATTTTTTACTTTTTTATTAAATTTAATATTTTCGAAACATTACACTTTTGGTTTAATTTTCAGTTCATCTATATGACAAAATTATTCCAATCCAATGTTATTTGTAATATTTCATTATAAATTATTTTCCAGAATCTTCATTTCTTATTTACAAGCAAATAATTTGTTGTCAATATTATATACTTGACATTTAAATTTGTTATTGGCATGACAACTAGAAGTACACATGCTTTTTTAATTAATTAAAGCCACACCTAATTAACTTTTACTGTCGTCATATTACACATTAACTTCACCTCTTCAAGTCATACGTTAATAACAATAGTTGGATGTCGTATCTAGAAAATTACGTTGCCTTGTGACCATTCAATTAAATATCTCGAAGGCTAACATTTTAGCTTCGTTATTAATTTAAAATTAAAACTTTTTTTTTCTAAATGTTTTTTTTTATTAACTTAGGCTCAGGCCAATGCTTTAGGCTTTCACATTGTCCACTCCAATAGTAATTCCTATGGAAAATTTGGCAAGTATAGCTCTAAAGCATTGCCCTTGTTGGCCTAAATAAGATTATATCTTAAATTTTTTTAAATCCTAGAGTGTGAAAATATTTTAAAGGTCTCAAGAGCTATTGTCTATAACTATTTTGTTTTTATTGCATAAATAGACAAGTTTGAGATAATTATTTGGTTTTAGATCTCGCAGAAAATAAATTGCGACTGAAAAAACAATTTTTTTGACACGCGACCACAATTATGATTAACACTTCCTAGTTATGTCAAAATGTTAAAAGTTTTAAACTAATTTAATTTCATAGAAAATGAAAAAATATTCAAAACATTTTAACTATTAAATAAAGTGTAGAAATGAAATCAATATATTATATTAAATTTCACATTAAATAATTAGTTCTGCGATTTAAGAAAATAAATTAATAAATTAGAAAATAAAAATAGGCTGAAAGAACATAATTATAAATAAATTGACTATTAAACAAAGAAAGATTCATCAGTGTAATGTATTAAAAAAAAGTAATAAAAAGTACTCTCAAAATGTTAGCAGTAAGTTTTTTCCAAACCAAAGTTTAAAACCAGTCTTTAACAACTTGAAATTCAGGAGTTCTTACCTATAAAGTTATTTTTTCAAAATTTAACCAAAGTTTGCCATTATCCTGCATTAGCAACTATATGCGAGTTTTCAATGGAATTTTATCCAAAAAATTGGAAAATATGACGTCACTTTTAATATTTGTTGTTTTCACATAAAGTAATTTAAAAAAAAGTTTGAAACTTTTTCTGTTTTTGTCTTGCAGAACATAAATGTACTAATTAAAACCTGTTTATATACATATATTTAAATGGAAATGTACTTTGTTCCGAAATTTTTTTAAGATGTACAAAGTAAACAAACATTTCATTCAGTTTGTGCATTAACACCAAGCTAGACCAGTTTTATAGTACATGTTAGAATGTGTGGTATTCATTTTATGAAAGCATTGATAAATACTTAGAAAAGGAAAGGTTAATTATTTTAGTATAGTTAATGTCAAGTTGTATTGTGAACAAATTGAAAATGTGACTTTATTTTTGTAATAAAACGACACTAAAAACGCATTTTAAATAAGTGTTATGACTTGTTTTGTGATTAATTAAACTTTAATTTGATAACCGGAAGGAAAAAATAATAGTAGCTTTTTTATATAATAATCAGTGTCCAGTATCCAAAAACGGCAATGGTCTTCTCTACTTCTTTACTGAAAAATTATGTTGCCAAGATCAAAAATAGGAATTTAGTTAAATTTACTTTTAAATATTTCTTTAGCATAATTTGAATATATTTTAGTTCTTTATTTTATCTTAACTAAAAACTCAATATAATAAATTATAATTTTGGAAAAGTTATGAAATTTATGAAGAGTAATCCTGGGTAACTTGTAGAAATACACTTCACAGCCTAATAAAAAGCTGAATGTTAATTTTTTTCCCAATTATTTTTGAATAATTATAATAAAAGATTTAAAATACATTTTAAAGTGAAATTTGTTTCGTCTTAAAACGAAATATAAATATTTTACAATCTTTACTTCCTACTCATCAAAAAACAAGTTTCTACTTTCCTCCTCTTCTCAAATGTTGACTAACCACAAGCTGTTACACAGACCTTCCATCAAAGCTTGAAATAATGTAAACAATTTCATTTATCTCGTGACAGCATCAAAGGTTCAACAGTTCCATGCTTGACCTTGCTCGCTTTCTTGTATGCTTTTCTTTGCATCTCTCAACAGCCCAAATTTAACAATATTGTTCAATTTTTGAACATGATTTATTTCACATTTAACGAAAGTTCTTTATTGTCTAATGTATTATTGTAAATATTAAATGAAAAACAATTGAAGATCAATACTAAATTTGTGCCAATCAATGCAATAGATTCAAGTTTTTGATAATACATTTGGAAAGATTTGTGTTTAAAATTCTTTATTATATATTGTATTTGTGAAAAAAAAAGTTTATGAATGCAGCTAATGTATAAAGTCTAATGTATAAATGATATGTATATAAAATTTAAACAAAGTAAGTTCTAAATTAAAAGGAAATCTTCCTTTCATATTGTCTATAGTTTATATTTTAAATAAAAAATATTTACATCAATTATAATTTCTATTGTATTTTAGTTAATGTTAAACATATTTGTTCAAAAAATTTACACCTACAATAAATTGATAGAACTAATTATTTTTCCCCTGTTGTCCTTTAAATGTATTAGCTAGATATTATTTAAACTTGAGACTCATCAAATAACATGAATTAATTAATGTAAAATTAATTCATGTTATTTGATAAGTCTTCTATTAAAGTGAGAATACGAGACAAATATTCAAGATCTTTTCCAACACAATCTGGCATGCCGCAGGGAGGTGTTTTAAGTGCAACTTGTTTTATAATTGCCATGGAAGGCCTACTGGAACAACGACCACATGGTAGTACAAGGCTCCTTATATGCCGATGACATTGCGATCTATTACTCAGCAACATCAGTGCACAATGCCGCTAGAAAGATTCAAATAGCAATTAACAAAATAACACAGTGGGCTCGTGATCATGGCCTGTACTTTTCATCCACAAAAACTGAAGCTATTCTTTTTGAAAAACGAAAACACCGAGATTATATGCCTGTTCTTGAAATAAACAACAATGTAATTCCATACAAAGAGAAGGTGAAATTTTTTGGCATGATACTTGCAAGCGATTAAACTGGTCGGACCACATCCATCGTCGGAAAGCTAAATTGCAACGGTCATTGAATATCTTAAAAATCCGGTCCAAAAATCAAAACGGTCCTGATAGAACACCTTCTTCGACTATACTGAGCCATATGTCGATCGCAACTTGACTATGGTGCCCAGCTCTATGCTTCAGCAAGGCCAAACCTACTAAAAATTCTAGATCTGGTACATAACGAAGCACTTAGGTTATGCTCTGGTGCTTTCCGTTAATCTCCAATCAAATCTCTACTTGTTGATATGAATCAACTTCCCTTAACACTACATAGGGAAGAGCTATGCCTAAAATATATGTACAGATTGCACAGTAACGAACATTAATCTGCACTTAATGTAATGGATCCAACAAATGATATCACATATTTTATCAACCAAAACAAATAGGAGTACGCTACAGAATATTACAGGAGGATGCGGAAATAAATGCTGTTCCAATCAAAAAGAATATAACTAACTTTCTACCATGGAAAATGAATCCCATCACAATATGCATGAAAGGTACTGAACCGACAAAAAACACCACATCAACCTTAGTTCTCCAGCTCATATTTGCTTCCCATCTTCACATGAATTTTGCATCACACTCATGTTACACAGATGGGTCCAAGATGCAAGAGAAAGTGCGATTTGCAGCAGTTTTTTAAGACAGAATCATCAAGGGCTCACTACCCAAGGAATCTAGTATTTACACTGCTGAGCTAATTGCAATTGAAACTGCATTGAAAGAAATAGAAATACGAAATCAGAAATCATGGGTGCTTTATACCGACTCTCAGTCAACTCTCCTTACATTGAATACACATAAATCCTCAAACCCAATTGTACAATCCATTCAGCAGTATTTATATCACATGGGACATACCAAACAAATACTGTAATTTTCTGTAAAGTACCTAGTCATGTAGGCATACGTGGCAATGAACGTGCGGACTCCGAAGCAAAGCTGGTATGTAATATACCTGATGTATACACATCTGCTATCCCTTACACTGACATCTACAGCTCTATCAAAGAATATGTACATGGAAAGTGGCAAATAACTTGGAATGAATCGAACACTAAGCTGAAGGGAATAAAACCAAATGTAGAACCATGGCCTCCACATCCGAAACGAAAAAATGATGTAATAATAAAGAGACTCAGAATTAGGCATACCAACATAACACACAGCTACCTCATGACAAATGGAAGACCCCCAGAGCCTAAGTGCTGTAACACCATACTGAGAGTAAAACACATTTTGCTGGAATGCAATCTCTATCAAAAAGAAACATACAGTTTACCCTCAACCATGAAGGCCCTGCTGGGAACAGATTGCCCCGTTGATAACCTAATGAGTTTTTTGAAGGAGTTGAATTTGATGAATAAAATATAGAAAGCGAAAAAATTAACCCCAACATCACCCAATTGCAAACCACACAGAACAGTGCTCTTTGCCATTGTAGCTAATGTGCTATATAATATTCTATAATAAAAGAAATGGACCGCTGAGGGCAGCAGTTTAAAAATTTCCTTCACGTTAATGCCCACAAAGTCATAAACTAGTGTTCACCAGAGAGTGATTTATGTAGGTTAATAACCCAATAAATAATAATAATAATAAATTAATAATTACTGCCGTCTTTCCAGGTGTTCTGCGGCCACTGCAGTCAACGCTCGGTGCCGTTGCCTCACTTTGGGATCTGGAAGGCAGTGCGTGTGTGCAATGTCTGTTTCCTGTACTACGTCACCTTCTCCACGGAAACGCCCTCTCAAACCTCTTGACCTCCGATGCCTCCCTCTGTATCCAGAGCAGTGTTGCCGGCATCCGTTGGCTTCTCTGCCGTGTCTTCCGAAGACGACGTTGCTGGCGGTGTGCCCTTCTTCGCGAGAACCTCTCGGGCAGTGCTTCCGCCGCTGCCACCTTCCCATTTGTGCCTTGGCCTCAGAGACGGCTGGTCGACGAATTTAAGTCTCAACTTGCGTTAGTCGTTGTTGGTGTGCAACTTTTTGGCACCCTGACATGGTCTGCGTGTAACCCGGTTTGTTCTGCCATACAAATGAACATCCTGTATGCAAAGTTTGATATTAATGTTAATGTAAATAGTTTGTTGAAGTTTTTTAAATAATAAAGTTGTTCATACGTTATCTTAAAATCGAAATAGCTGCATAAGTAAAATTGATGTAATAGAATGTGACGTAAATAATCTCGTTCTCTAAAAAGAAATAATTTAAAGATGAGTAAATCAAGTTTTTCATATTCCATAACAATGGATTTAATAGTTGTGTATTCTTATTCATTTAATTTTCATAATTAAATTATCAAATTTTTTTGTTTAATTTTTAAGGAAGTTAGTTTAGTTGACAAATTCTTGTTGAATTTATGTTTTAAAGTAAAATTCTAAATAAAACTAATAATTTATTTTAATGTTGTTAATTAAAAGGTAAAATATCTTATAACTAAATAAAAAGAACTTATTCATTTGTTATATTAATTCATTGAATTCAATCTTTTTGTAGATCTGATTAAATATTATTGTCTGTCTTTTCTATGCAAGTTTATTGACTAAAAAAACGTGTTTTGAAATAAATTCTATCATTTCTTAGTTCTAACAAAATTCCAATGCAAAAGGTGTTGATATTTCTGAAATTAATGTAATCGGCATCCATAGACTAATACATTGACTAGAATACATATATGAAAACTGTTACTATTTCAAGAACAAAATGCAAATACTCGAATATTGAAATTTTACAATTCTTCATTGGAATGTTGCTGCTCATGAAACTACAACAATATTTTGAAATAAATTTAAATGTTTCACCAATGAGGATTTCTTAAATTTTCAAAGAACTGTGGATACAAATATTATAAAGTTAAAAAGGTACTTTCGGAAAAATATCTGGGTAGCTAGTTTTGCTATGAGTATTGTTGACAATATTTTGAATATTCTTGTATAAGTTTCAAAAAGTTAGGAGTTATTTCTCCTTAATTTCAAAATGAAAATGTTTCTGTATAAAAGTTAGTGTTTGTGAAGAAAATTATATTTTATCTAAATGTGTTAACATCAGCTTTGTTTGAATTTGTTTTTACTGTTTATTTGTGCAATAATATGTAGATAAGTTTTACTGTGATATTAGCACACTAATTTCTATGCACTTTTTAAAATTAAATGTTCTATTGTTCAAATATTCCTCAAAACGAATTTGCCTTTTGTAGCGACAATCTTGATGATTATTAATCACATAACTTGATGTCATGTTGGTAGTTGTAGTTTGAAAATAAATGCAGGAAATTCCTTGCTTTAACAGTACTCTAACTTCTTTTTGTTATCAATGTTGAAATAGTGTTTGTTATCTATACCTGATAGTTTGAAAAAAACAGTGGGATGGAAATAAGATTGTCACAAATTAAAAAGAATATCCATCCCTGTGCTTGCGGACTCTGAGATTCTCTAAACACATTATGCACGAGACCAAAAGTTTTTTTTTCTATTGCATGTGTGAATTTTTCTAATATTGTTATAAACAATGTTTTGTTTAGTTTGAAAGAGTGAGAGAAAATAAAGGACTAACCTACTACAGTATTTTAATTCTTGTTCGACAAACCAAACTCAAGTTAGAATTCTGATGAATAAATTGTATTATGACACCAGATCTATTTTATGTTACTGCCATTTAATCTTAGGCAGAAGCTTCACTTTTCTGTTGTCTGAAAATCTAAAAATGTTTAACATTGCCTTTTTTGAAGAATCACAAAGATCTTTAATAAACAATTACGAGTAAATGTTACGCATTAAAAGCATAGAAATATATACTAGAATGCGGATGTTCCATCCATCCAATGTAAAACGTTTGACCACAATTAATTTACCATCTCAAATTTTCAAACCTTTTTATCTAAAGAAATGTCACGGTTAATCCCTTCAAAAAAATCCACAATACGCCATTTACATTGAACAATGCGACCGAATTATAAACATTTATGATGAAGATGGTTGAGATATTAACCGATTAAAATTAAATTTTTTTTTATTTCCAAAGTCTTCTCAAAACTGCATTGGCCAATCAGAGAACAGATATTTAAAAAGATGTCTGACATTTCAG
>JARUHE010026693.1:0-16469 GCA_031471125.1 Archaeomysis grebnitzkii | reverse complement strand
CAAAATTTTTTTTTCATATTTTGTTTTTATTTATGTATCAATGGATTGGAAATGAAGTACACATGATTAGTCTCTAAGATGAATTTTTGATTAAATGATGTTTACTAACTTTGTAACACCATTTTTGGAGAAGTTACTGAATGAATCATCGCGAAACATTGGAACCGTCTGGTTCGTGGATTACTAGTTTTAGTGTGGTTTTTGATTAACTACCTGGAAAATAAATGTCCATTGCTTAATTGAAATGAAAGCTATTAACAGCTTGTTCTCAATAGATAATTTTATAAATCTTCAATTTATTGAAATAAATGAGTTGCATGGAATTTTTCCTCTATATTATAACATTTTGCTGAAAAAATGTTTATACCACTGTCTATATGTCTATTTTCTAATCATAATTGTTATTTCCACAGAATGTTGAAAAATGCACACACGGGAGGTGTTACATCATTGCAGTTCATTTCAAAAACACATTTGTTTTTTTCTGCTGGGCATGATGGGTGTGTCAAACAATGGGATGCTGATAATTTCCAACATATTATTACATTGAAAGGACATTTTGGTATTGTAAGGTGAGATTTCCATTCACTTTATAATATTATACACGGTTGAAATAAGTTTCTTTATTTGCTATTGTGAATTCTACTTCATTATTAAGATAAAAAAATGTGCATGTTATTTCAGATGCTTGACCGTGTGTCCCAAAGGCACGTGGGTCGCCACCTGTGGGCAGGACTTTTCCATCAGGTTGTGGGAGAGGACTCAAGAGCCTCTGGTCCTGGAGGAGGAGAGAGAAGAAGAGCGCCGCCGGGAGGAGGAGGAAGCCGGCATCACAGCAACGCAGCGTCCGGTCGTGAGTGGCGAGGAGGTGCCAGGTCAGGCTGTCCGGCCGTCTAAGTCCACCCATTTGACAGACGAGGCGGCCGATCGACTCATAGAGGCTCTCGACATATACCGGAAGCAGGTCGATGAAGGGCAGGATGCCGCCCCGAACCAGATCATGCAGCTTGTCTACAAAACAGACAACCCAGATAAATTTATTCTCGAGGTGATCAGGAAAATAAAATCTACTGAACTTGAAGAGGCGGTTCTATTGCTTACGCTTGATAACATAATCTTATTATTAAAAATATGTAAAATTATTTTACAAAATAGTTGGGATGTTGAATTGATAGGGCGCTTAATTCTGATCTGTCTAAGAGTTAATATGCCACAATTACTTGCATCATCTAAAGCTGCTCCAATAATAAGAGAATTGGCAGAAGTTTTACCAAAATCTACAGAAGACTTTCAGGTATGAATGTAATTTTTTACTGCTAATATTTTCAGTGTTTTTATGTTTGTTTTTTGAGAAGTGAAAATTAAAGATGGACTGGTAATTTTTTGTTGATCAGAAGCAGGTCAAGTATGGGTAAGGTGGGTTGAAGAGTTGCACCAATATGTATTTAAAAAACTTTGTTTACTAAAATCCAATTTAAATAGTATACTGGTCATTTTTTTTGAAAAGTTTTTTTTTCATAGAATTACTCGCATGACAATGATTGTTTTTATATTCTTTGCATTTACAGGATATGATTGGTTTCAACCTTGCTGGTTTACAACACATGAAACATAGAATAGAACAAAAGTCTGAAGTTCAGTTGTTTGTTGAAGCTTCACAACAAGTTAAAGAATCTCGAAGGAAACGTAAAAAGAAAGTAAATGCAGAAAAAAGAGCAGCATTGTTGGTTATTTGAAATAAATTTTTCTGAAATTGTCTTTTATTCTAAATTTTCAAGCAATGCTAATGCAAGTCTCCCAGATCCTAAAATATGTGGAAAAAATATTTAAATTTTTTAGAAGAATCATCCTTCAGTTATTATAGGTTCACTTCTTTGTAAATTCAATACATTGTAGATTTTATGCAAAATTATTTTGAAGGATTCTGCAGCTTGAATTTATATAATTGTGTAGGTTTATTTATGGTTGTGGTAAAATGAGCATTTTATAACCTAATAATAGAAAAATAACTTCATTATGAAAACAAAGGAGTAGAAAGTTTTTACTCATGCACTAGAAATGACTGGCCCAAATGTTTGTTCAGTAACCTGGAATATCCAAGACCCAATTACCTCGCAACAATATAGAAAATAATTTAGATAGTGAAGTGAAATTACCACCATTTGTTTTTACTTTCTGAAACCATTTTTCACAATTGCCTCAACATTTTCATTCATCAAAAATTTTAATAAAAGCTAATGTACACATATTTTCCCAATGTGAAAGTATTTGTAGAAAATGCCTGGAAGAGTGTGATGAGGTTCAGGTGCTTAAAATAAATGGTTTCTATTTTCTGCCTATCATGATCACTCTGGATTACTGTACATGTTTGTGTTGTACAACAGCTTTAATGTAAAAATAAATTATTGTCAATGGATTATTTGAAACAGTTTTGTAATGAAATTGCAATGTATAAATTTTGCTTGTCTTAAATTAAAATTGTACCTAATTTGCATAAGCTTTTTGTAATTGTAAACTTATTCCTTGGGAAACTGTACATGATTTTATGAACCATATATTTTTGCAGGCCCAAATTATACATTAGTATCATTGTAGTGTGATTTATACTTGTTAACCCCTTGGTCACAGGTGATGACCTAAGTCATTTTTAGATTGCCCGACCTGAACTGCGGGTGGCGACTTAATGACCTTTATGACGTCAAAAATCTGCGGCCAAGGGGTTAATATAGTTTAGGGTGATGGTTTGAAGTCTAAATACAGCCTAGTAAGAATCTATACACTACACATTGTGTTGAACTCCCTTAGAGTGCAGCACTAGGCATGCGGACCATTTATTTATATAACCAATCATCAGATGAGTACCAATCAAAAACTATGCATCAATGATAAAAATAAGATTAATCAAGATTGGGCAGCAAATGCAAGTCACAACCAGTTTTTAAAAATTGCATAGAAAGCCACTTGTGTTCAACGAAACAATAGTTTTATGAAATAAATTCAAACTTTCTTATAAATCCAAAAATTACTTTACATTTTTTAGACTTGACTAATCAGGATAATAAAAGGTTGTATACTAAAATAATTATATTATGCAGAATACTAAATCAATCAAAAATACAATTTTCTTCAATATTTACAGCAACTTTACACACACTAAATTAAATAATAGATTTTTTGGTATCATCTTTTTCTTGTTGCCTTATAAGGTCAGCATATATACCTCCCAATTTTTTCAATCCTTCATGAGTGCCCAGCTAGAAGGAGAAGATAATTATAGAGTAAACATATTTTGAAGTGTAATGCACAAGCAAAGTTTTTAGTTCAAACATAAATATGGACACCTGTTGATTGTTATAAAGTATCCTCAGGATGGATACTCGTACAATTTTATTTATACTTATCTATTTCATATTTATTGAAAAAGTTAACATTTATTTTAAATTCAGAAATATACCTTGGAAATAAATTTGATCATATCTGAACCAAGATAAGTTGAAGTTCTCAGAAAAGAAAGTCAATGGTTAAATTAATTATGTGTCCAAATATAAATACAACTAGATGCAAAAATTAAACACCAGTAAGCTCTAAGTGTTTAAAACTGAGACATGCCATTAACTAAAAAATGTAATCGAACAAAAATAGTTATCTATGATTATTTATTATTCATCATATAGAATAAATTGCTCATTTTAAATAAATAAAAACTCAAGAAAAACAAACGAAGATAATTTATACAGTTGGACATTGTCTCAGTTAATAACTTACCTCTGCTAATTTCCCCCCAGACATGACTGCGATGACGTCAGCATTCTTAATGGTTGACAATCTATGAGCAATCACGATCACTGTACGTCCTGCAACACATCTCTCTAAAGATGCTTGTACCACAGCCTCTGATTCAGCATCTAAGGCACTGAAAATTACATTTGCTTATTAATAAATTTCAAGTTATAATTTCGTAGTAAAAAAAAAAGCTAAATACTGGTCTTTATTAACTGCTCTACTCCAAAACATATCAACTGAACGTACACTTCCCAAACTCGGATGGGAACACCAGCCCGCGCTCAGCATAGACTAGGCAACACAAATTCACCACTCTGCCAACTACATAAACATTCAACAGTACATTTACGCCTTTCTTGTCAAAATATTTCCCAGGAAGAACAACTATTCAATCACCTTTTTGAACCTCTGGAAGTACCCTATTATGGAAATTGGGTAACTGCTCTATTAATTATATTTTTGGAAGGGATTACTGAAGTATGCTTTGATATTAACAACAAGCAAGAGAGACCACAACAACAAGTGGTTGGAGAAAGCATGAGCATAGTCTGTGAAACTCTAACCACTGCAAACATTCTTGTTGTTTTTCTAAACGATCTTGAAAATTATTTAATAATTTACGATGTTTTAGAAATTTGTGTGGTTTATAAATATATCATTATTCTCAACTGTGAAAATAATTATTCATGTTATTACCATCTTCCACCTCTATATTTGCACAATTTTGTTGTTACTACCAAAAAATCGAAATTTTTATAACTATTTGAAAGATATTTTTCAGTATGATCTTCAAATTACCTGTATTGGTAGAACAAATTGATTTTTATAGTCTTTACTCCATTCAAGATTCACTATAAAATGGTATCTTCTACCTTAAACATGAATGTTTTTTTAGTTAAATCAAATAGATTTTTACACTCAACACTTTCATCATTAAATCACTCGTACTTTCACAAAGTTTAAATCGACCTATCTTAACTAGTTCCTAATTTGTATAAGAGCATTCTTATATGGCATTTTAGTTTCATTTTGAGTGACATGCAATATGAATCATGAAACAGTGCTCTTTTTCTATACCTAATGTATAATATTATATAATACAAAAATAGTAATTGAGAAATAATTTTATATAGCTGATTTCATACAATTACCTTGTAGCTTCATCAAGAATTAATATTTTTGGATCTTTAAGCAATGCTCGCGCAATGGCAATTCTTTGTTTTTGACCTCCAGATACAGATAAGCCTCTTTCACCAACAATTGTATCATATCCGTCAGGAAAGCTGCGAATAAACTTGTCTGCATTTGCAGTTTCAGCAGCAGTGACCACCTGTTAATAAAACAGTTTATTTAAACATTTATTTTTAAGTTTATTTATACAAAAATTATATTAGGCCAAGTTTTAAAATAAGTATCTTGTTAATTAAAATGTTGAAACAATTCACGATTATGGAAAATAAAATATTATAATAATTAGTAATTCAAGAAACAAATGGCTCAAATGTCTTACTGTATGTTATATTAAAATGTGAAAATAAAAGTTTATCAAAAAATATTCTGTCCCTCTATTACATTGTTATAAAAATAGATGATGTTAGCAAGTAGGGAAAACATAATAGAATCCAAAATTATTCTATTTACTTATGATTTAAATAGTTGACTTCATGTGCAGTCCAGTTCATTTTCTAATCTATTGGTGCACAAATCGAACAAAAATACCATAAATGTCAATGAAAGATGTTACCAAAACATTATATTGGTGGATGAATCAAACCTAAACATGAAAAAAATACCTTGAAAAATTGTCTATGTTGAAAAAAGAGAAAATTTAGACAAAAATGTAATCTTCAAAAGGGTAAAGAGTGTGACTCACCTCCTCATCCGTCGCTGTGGGTCGTCCATAACGAATGTTTTCCTTGACTGTTGTGGCAAACAAAACAGGTTCTTGGTTGATGAATCCCAAGATTCTGCCTCGGAGCCATGATGGATCCAGGGTCCTCAGGTCTTTTCCATCGATGGTGATGCTTCCACTATTCACATCATAGAACCTAAGGCAAACACACACAGTCGAAGTTATTTTCATTTGAATCACCCAAGACAAACAGAACCTCAACAATAATTTTTGATCTACTTGTTCCAAAACATTTAATCAATTGCCATTTGGTTAAGAATATAAAGAAAGTAAAACTGAACACAATTTCGTCAATGCTGTTTGCTGGGGGATGTACCTCCCTATGGTGGCCTAAATAAAATTAACCTAATCACATCTACAGACAGAAACAAAAATATTGACAACAAAATCTCGACCCAGCAAGAGAGGGACTTAAATTTTTACCACAACCTTACATGTTACTTCCTAAACATAATATTTTTATCAATTACGAAGTGAATTTATAGACAAATTAAGGCTGTGACTGAGTAGAAGTTATGAAAACCACAACATTCCTATGTATAAAAAATATGTAAAACAAAATTTAATTATTTTTTTGTCAAAAAAATACTAAGTGGTGTCTTACCAGAGATTTGAGAACCTATTATTTCAATACATATAATTTTACAGAAAAACTTCCTTGGACAATGTCCTTTAGAATTATACATAAAGCCATTCGTGTTCAATAAAAAAAACCTGTAAAAAAAATTTCAAATTTTTTTGTTGTCAAAAATCTATCAAGTGGTATCTGACCAGAGATTTAAAACTTACTATTTCAATAAATTGTGATTTTACACAAGAAAAAACTTTCTCTGGGCAGTATTGTTCATAATTATATATAAAGTCATTCATGCCTAATAAAAAAAAAACTGTAAAATAAAAATTGAAAAACAAACAAACATATTTTGTCAAAGATATTCAAAGTGCTGAAAAGATCCACCAACCGAACAATCAACAGTAGTTAATAGAGGCTGGACTTTGTCACAGCCTAACAATATCTCTCCACCTCAATAAATCTGTATTTACACAACCACATAACAAATAAAAAGAAAATAACCACAGACTACCACCAGAAATAGATCCCTCTGAAAGCACATTCATCAAGAACATGGGTACATGCAGCTAGACTCGTATGTAATAACAACAGGTATTAAAAGCTGTGTCTGTATATTCAAAGAGTTGTTACATTGTTGAATACAATTCTATAATTTCAATTTTTTCAAATATATGTTCTTATGAAACATACAAAATCTCATTAACCATGAATTTCATGAAATTTTAATAAATAAACATTGATTTCACAAAAAAAAAACATCAGTATTAAATGTTATATCCTTTATTTTTATTTAAGCAAATTTTTCTGTGTAGTTATTTTTGAGAAAATAGCAAAATTTAATTATAGTTCACAAATCAACTGCTACTCGAAACCTCAATGAGTTAAAGAAGCTGGTCTTTCAGACACACCTTAATGATTAAAATAAAAACAGACTGTTTCACCTTTCTAATAAATAGAACAAACGAATTTACCTTTCCAATAGCTGGGCAATCGTTGATTTTCCCCCTCCAGATGCACCCACTATGGCAACCACACGTCCTGAGGGAACCCTTAGACTGAAATTCTCCAACACATCCTGATCAGGTCTGGTTGGGTAAGCAAAAGTGATATTTCTGAATTCAATGTTCCCAATGAATGAATGATATGGTATAATATCTCCACCTTTTACTGGTATACTTGGATTTAAATCCAAATACTGAAAATTAGAATTAATTTTTTAATAGAGTTAAAAAAGTATTTGAATATATTCTTTTCATTATAAAATAAATAGATAATACTTGTGAATAATTAAAAAAAATACACCTGGTTCTATCAACAAGAAGGTATAATGAATAAATTTTGTTGATGTAATCTTTCAAAACAAAAAATGCAAGATGACAACAATGCCAGATTAGTAGCACTTTAAGTTCAAATTTTTTCATTTGCTTGACCCAAAATGACAATAAAATAAATTCAAAATACCTCAAAAACTCTGGCTCCTGCACTGATTCCCCTCACAAAATATCCAAACAGGACCGACAGCTGCCCGAGAGATTTTTGTATTGTTTGAGAGGCAACAAGAAATGACATCAAATCACCAGCCTGCATCTGACCCGTTGAAACAAATGAACCACCCAGATACAAGGTACCCATAACAATGCCATTCAAGAACAAGTTGGAGCCTGCCTGAAAATGTTATTATCATTCATTAAGATATGAATGAATGAATCCTAGGTAAAACTTACCAATTCCCACATAAATGTACAATTACATTGTATTTTGGAACTAAATGCTCAGAAACGTGTAATGGAACTGCTTATAAATAAAGGTTTTTACAATCATTTTCTTTCCAAAATTTTAGAAAAACTACAGAACTTCACCTAACCCAACTTTCTCGTACATAGAGTGTAGATATACAAATAAGAGGACCATTTAAAAAAGAATGGTGGATGTACGATTTTGATGTCATATATAACATGCTATAATTACTTAAATATTGCATCTATTTCAATAATTTATACCTTAATGGACATATTTCATCATATTACAATTTTAATAAAAAAAACTATTGAAAAAATTGCAAAATTGCGTGCATGTTGTCGACCCCACACCGAACTTGACATAGGGGCCCTCACGTCGGAGGATCTAATCCCCACCCCAGCAGGTCGGACCCTCGGGCAAGAAGCCCCGCCACACCCACCGGGTCTGCCCAGAGTACCTATGGAGCCAGGTGTGTCCACACCTGTGGGCATGTGAAAAGATGTGTTGTGTGGTGATCGTATAGCAGGCAGTTTGGTGTGGTGTGGTGTGAATGTCAGATGCTATTTTGTGTAGGTATTGCTGTAATTTGGGGGATTTGTTTGTTTTTAGCAGTGCCAGTGTTCTGCACATGTTGTGTGGGAGGGTTTGTTCAGCATGTGTATGTGTTTCTTGTGCTGTTTTATTATTTGGTGGGTAGTGTAGTTGTTGTTGTTGTTGTCAACATGCGTTCATGTTTGTTAAGATTAGCCGAATCCTATTACATCCAATCATATATAAATACCAGTAATCCACGAACCGAATGGTTTAAATGTTTTGCAGCCATTCATTCAGTAAGTTCAAAAAATATTTTCTATTGCTCTAGCAAAAAATTTATTGAATGTGAAATATTTAAAAAATTATTTTTCCTCATTTCAACCTAAAAGAACAAACTATCTGAAATTATCTAAAAACAATTCTATTGCATTATATTGTAAGCATATTGATTGTTCAGTTCTGAAAAGTTGATGCAAAAATATTAAAAAACAAACAAGTTATTAAGAATATAAAAACTTGAACCTTTGGTTGAATGTCCGAACGATGACAACGGAAAAGTAACACCTATGTCTTAACTTCGTTTCACTTGCTCGACAAAAATGAGAAAACAAATTTATCAGAAAGTTTTCAATCTCCAAAAATGTTAATCAAAAACCATGTTACAAGGTGAGAAAACATTATTTAATCAAAAAATCACCTTAGAGACAATTTATGTATACTTCATTTCCAATCTATTAATGCATACATTAAACCAAAGCATGACAAAAAGTTTGTTAAAGAAGGTTCTAAATTAATTTAATGAAAAAATATTAAATGAAAGGTAACAAAAATATATATTAATATACTAAAAGCAAAAATAAAACCTTTATAAAATAAAATTATAAAATTATAGATGATATATAAGCATTCAAGTCATTGTCTAATGCCTACGACAACGGAATTGCTATGCCTATGTAGAACTTCACTATGCACGCTCGACAAAAACCTGAGTATGTTTCATTAAATTTCCGAAAAAATATTCATACCTGAAACAAACCAATTCCAAAACCAAGAGTTTCGTTTATTACTCTAGACTTCTCCACTTCTCGCTGGAATAGTTGCGTTTCCTCATCTTCCATTGCAAAAGCTCGCACAGTTCTCATATTTCCTAAACATTCATCAGCTACTCCTGTGGCTTTAGCAATCTGAAAGTATTGGGGCAGTGTCAAAAATCTGAATTTGCACATATTTCATATTTTAATAAAAGTAACAAAGAAACATTTGGACATAGAAGCACTTTTGACCCCAAAAGTGATAAGATTCATAGATGTCAGGATGTTAATTTTTTTGGAGATTTAAAAAAACAAATTAATCAATTAACTTAACAGTTTTTTTTTAAAAACTTCTTAACAGTTTGCTTTCTGAAGTGTTTGTAATTTAAAAAAAATAATCTCAACAACTTAAAAACAACTTATGGGATAAAGTTGATAATTTTTAATAATTGTGATAATGGCAGCACACACTATGAATTGAGGTGAATTTCAAAAATTTTATCCAATTCAATAAATTGTTATGAAAACTTTGAAGAGCATATTATTATGTTAGTTTTATATTAGGATCAAGCAAATACATGTGTAAAGATATGGCTCTATTTATTTAGTTATTTATTTATGTAAATACAAATATAAATACATATAAATACATACATACATATATATGTATATATATGTATAAATATATATATAAATATATGTATAAATATATATATATATAAAAATATACATATGTATAAATATATACTGTATATATATATATTATGACAATTAACATTTAGATATATATATATATATATATTAGGACAATTAACATTTAGATATATATATATATATATACTGTATATATTAGGACAATTAACATTTAGATATATATATATATATATATATATATGTGTGTAAATATATATATATATATATATATATACTCCTAGATTGGTAGATATGTGGAAAATATGAAAAATATGCAATATAGGTATACCAAATAAATATGTTGAGAAAAAGAGATAAGATTGTTCCAAAATAGGGTATTAATTTGATATTTTTAAAATCGAATCATTATATTTTATAATTTTTGAGTAAAGGACTTTTTCTTTAGGATAAATTATATTTCCCCTTTTCTTTTATGTGTAAAAGATGGTATTTTTAAATTGTTCGCTAAAGGAGAAAAATATGTCCTCTAAAAGTATACTAAAAAAATGTCCTAAAACCTAAACCTTTTCCTTTTACTTTCTCTAGTTTTTCTAGTTGTCATGGTTGATTGTAGCTAAGTTAAGTGTATAAAGCAAATAAAATAACTAACTTCAACTACAATTGATATATGACAATATGTGTTGGCATTTTCCAACACGAGGTTCAAACAAACATGGCGCACTCATATGTTGAACAACTTTATCAAAATTAAGTGATGTTTGTAATGCATATTAATTTATTTTATGTAGTTTTTATCAATATGTAATCATTTTATACAAGAAAATAGATGCAAATTACAAATATAACTTAAGGAGTGTATTTGCGTTAAGGAGAATTTACAAATTAGGCAATAAAATCCAAACCAAACCTTATAGTGTGTATGTGTGTGTATATATATACACAGCAATACCTCTACGTACGAATTTAATTCATTTTGGGACCTATAACACTAATTATCACTAAGAAGTGAAAGCCGATCACCAGAGATATTTATGAAGTGAAGCGAAACTGTGATCTGAACTCTCCATCCTGTCGTGAGTGCTGCCACATAGTGGCTACACAGGAAACTTCGACATCGTATGTAGGGGTATTACTGTATATATAATATATATATATATATATATATAAACTAGCCATAGATGATTGATAATCAAACATGAAGTAAAAATACATTTGAAAAAATCTTAATAAACACAATATTTTCAGAAAGAGATACCCATGACAATATTAATGAAAAGGCCATAATAAACAATGTTTGTTTAATAAAATTTTATTCAACTCTTTAAATAAAAAAAACTTTAAATTTTTGTTACTCTGCTGTAACTCCATATATATTAATTTTTGAAAAAAATTACTTTCCAAAGGATTTCCGGATACTGACGCCAACAGAAAAGTAAAACCTATATTGAGCTTTTGCCTTATGGCATGCTCAATAAAAATATACAGAAATATACAATATCAAGTTGAACATAATATTTTTGAAAATAAGTATTTGCACAATAAAAATATCCCATCACAATATAAACTTGCACTTCATAACAATGTTCAATATAGTTTCTTGCAACATAAACAGTTCCCATTGCAAGATAAAATCTGCAGCATATTAATTTTAAAAAGAACCAAGCTGTAACCAAAAATAATTGTAGCTAAGCATTTAGGATGTATTGTTGAACAGACCTTACCTCCTTTTTACATTTGTTAAATGGAAAAAGAGCAGATGAATCAGAAAACGGAATAGAACTCTCCATGTTTTCCTCGCCCAATAACTACAAGTGAGAAAATAATATTCTAGTAAAGAACTTCTAACCAGGATAAATGGTTGCTACACAATATAAACTATGAATCAGAGCCACTTCATCCGAGATCTGAAATACTCTAACGATGATTTTAGTCTGAATGTTTATAAAATATCAAGTATGTTACATTAAATAGTTACATGCAATGAGCTGGAATAAAAAAATACAATATCAATTTAATGTAAGTTATTCAAATGAATAATTTGTAGATTTCAGTTGAGTTAAGTAAAGTTTGAATGAAAACAAATAGTTGAAAGTTGAAAATCGGCAAACATCAAGAGAAATGGCGATATATATAAACTTGAGTTAGTTAAATATACCAATAGGACAATAAAAATACAATCAGTCTGATTGTGCTTAGTGTGTTATGTTAAAATTATTTCATTACAAATGATGAATTTCATAAGTTGAACAAACCTGATTTTGGGCGGATTTTGACAGAGCACGTAAGAATGACCCTAATCCGGTGCCAATGACAATGACTGTGGGAACTATGAGGGCCGTTGCACCTGCCAACTGAGGTGAGAGTTGGTACATGGATAGGCCACATCCAATTATCTGCAAGGAATATTATATTTCATAATAAATTGTTTTATAGTTAGCAAAATAGTTTACCATTGTATTAGAACTATGAAGGAGAAAAAATACCTGAGTAATGCTTCTTAAGCCTTGTGAAACACACATTTTGAATGAACTTTTAAAATCTTGCACATCTGATGTCAACCTGCGATAATAATTATGTGGTTTAGATCTTAACTTAAAAACACATCTCTTGTTTAAAAAGTAAAACAGCTTCATGATAAAATATAAATAAAGAATTATCCATACTGTCAATGTTTTATTTTCTAGTTATTCACAACTGTTCATCTTCTATCAACACCTAACATTTACACAAATTTGAAAACAAGTTTAGAAACCTTTGTGATAATCACTTAAAACAAATCTTGTTTAACCTTGCTGTTTTAGTATTTCTTGGAAATAACATAACACTTTTTATTTTTAATGATACTTTTCTATATTGAAAGAGAATACACCATGTTTATGGTTCATATTAAAACAATCATCATATTATATTGAATTTATACACAAATTAAAAATAAATACACATAATGATTGACAGAGAGCTCAACAGCAAAAAACATTTTAATAACCATTACTTTTGGACATATAAATCACTAGAGCTTTTGTGGCACAAAAATGGCTGTTGATGTCACTTGAATTTTCAGAAGACCTATCTAATACAATAAAGAAAGAAAGAGAAAAATATGGAGACGTGTGATTGGAGAATTAGTGTCAAAAGTTAAGTGGAGTGGAAATAGGATTTTCTGTAACTCTTTAAACAACAAACTTTAAACTTTTGAACTTAAAAATTCTATAACTCCATACATAATAACTTCTTGGTAGTATAAATGATAGCATTGGATAGTTTTGTCAATTCAAGTTCTCACTAGCTCATCAAATAAATTAATCTTTTAAACTTATAGATTTCCGGACGATGATAACCCTTATAAATAAAAAATTATATAGATTTCACCTCCATAATGAAACAGTGAAGAAACAATCGAAGGATCACAGTAAGGGTCCTTAGAGTTAAGACAGAATAGCAAAAAAAGAAATACAAATAGATTTCCCACCTATTGACAAGTTCACCAGTTTTGTGTTCATCATAGAAGGTCATGTCTTGTTTGATGAGAGAAACGAACAGCTGTTGGCGTAAGTCATTGGCAATGGCTTCGCCGAGTTTGGTCAAAAATGTGATGTATGAAAAAGTGAACAATGACTGAAAAATAAAAAATATTTTTGATCATCTTCAAGCTAATTTATTTAATGTTGCTCAAGTAAAAAGTTCTTCATATGACAGACTAACTTACCTGAACTAAATATATTTTCACCAACTTCATTGTTGGTTCCCAAATTTCATCTTGAAATGTACGGCCTGTTGAACCAGAGGAGGAGTCACGTGTATAGCCTGCAACTACATTAACCACCTCACCAAGAATGATTGGGATCTTAATATTTGCTAAGGCTACAACAAATGCACTCTGTAAGGACAACAAATTTTTACAACATATAATTTTCAAAATGATTTTACAAAATTGTTTGTATAAATGTAGAAAACACCAAACTTCATAACAAAATTTGGATATAATAGAGCATCCATTAATCACAGCAAATAAATAGTTTCAGGAAAATCCAAAAACCCAAAGGACATATTGATGGCACTAATAAAATATATTAGGATGGCAATCAAAAAATCATTAACCCATATAAACAATTATTATGAAACCAAAAAGGGTTGTAGAGCTTCAAACAACTCACAATGAATGTAATCAAACACTTTAACTAAGAAAATTGGCTATGTTCATAAAGTTTTTTTTTGTTCAACCAAATTGGTTTAATATGTGAAAAAGAACAGGGTTGGCTATTTCTGAATGAACCCGGATGACCAAAAATCCTAAAAATAATGCGGCTACAGTGTACACAATTTTTTCTATGATATACTTGTTGTTCAAAAGTGGAAATGAAAGTGTCTGGATGCATTCATACTGTAACCACAACTAATTTAATCCTATTTAAAATATAAAATGCATTATATAAAACCAAAACCAAATATAAGTTAAAAAAGTTTCAAGTTGTGAAATACCAGTAAGTGGAAGTAACTTTTATCTACACTAAAACAAATTAATTGAAGATCAAATTTTACCGCAGTTGCAGCAAGGACAATGTGAAGTTGTGGTAAAATCAAACTCAGAAGTTTTCTCCAATCAAATGCCGGTTCCACAGTTCCGGTCAAATAGTCGGTGCCAGCCAATCGGTCATGCTCGTGATTGGCATCATTGGTTTTTTCATCAGCCAATCGGTCATACTCGTCATTGGCATCATTGTTGTTTACATCACAATTTGCCGTCGAGTTTCCTTTGATCACCTAAGATTAAGTCAAAGTTTTTGAATTAGTTTATTAATATCTTTTTACTTTTTTTTAAATAATCTTATTAAAAATATTATAAAGAAATAAAAGCTCAAAAACATACATTTATCTTAGCAGAACACATGAAATCAATGATATGTTTATAAATTACGACATGTCAGCATTTAATAATTATTTTAAATTAATTAGATTTTTTATAGTACATTAGGTATTGCTTCAGCAAATATTTTCCTTATGTTTTCAATGAATGGCAATTTATGATAAGCAAATGGTTACTATATTTACCATTTTAAGTTTATTTATCTGTATTATGTTATATTATTTATTATATGTGACCTCTGATTGTTGTTGTTGTTAGGGGTTGTTGAGAGGGTGGATGATTTGCGGACGGTACCAAAATTTTGCATTTTTTTCAACATAATAATATTTATTTTTACAGAAAAGTTTGTTTATATGAAAATAAACATAACATTTTACACTGGCATTGCTAAACAAAATTTTCTTAAATCAATATTTACTTATTAAAACATACATTTAATAAAAACTTCAATTTCATGGTTAGCCTAGATTTTTATTTGAAGGTTTAGAGAAAAGTTCATTCAAAACAAATTAAAGAACAGGTGATTCTAAGATAGAATGCCTTAAGGACATTTTTGCCTATAACTTATACTTTTTAAATAATAGACATTTTAGAAATTTTTAAGACTTAGCCAATTTAAAATCAAGTTCATGATCAACCAAAATTTTTATTGAAGGTTTAGAGATATTTTTATTATCAACAAATGAAAGAAAATGGTTAATTTAACAGTATATAGAACTTTTTTAACATACAAACACAGCTTTCAATGCTTAGCATTTACTCGTACTAGTTTTTATGTTATGTTATATTATTTTTTATATTATGTTATATTATTTGTTATACTATGTTATGTTATGTTATGAAAGTGGCTGCTCTAGAAAACATATTTTATTGTTCATATTTGTACTTTTTATGTTCAACTCTGTGAAATAAATATTTTTGGAAAAAATTATATTTCAAAATATTTCCATTGTTGTATATTGGCATCTTTTTGTAGAATTGTTTTTTTGGCATATTTTAAAAAACTTGGATTTTTAAGCAGATGTAAAAAGTATTCACCAATCTTACAAAAGCATCATGAATATACCTGCACTCATAGCCTGGTCCACTTGGACCAAATGAAAGTAACTAACTAACTCATGAATTTACAGCATATCGATGGCATCATGAATTTCTAGTTCATTGAAAGCCTCATTAATTTACAGTCTATCGAAGCATAATAAATTTACAGTCTATCGAAGCATAATAAATTTACAGTCTATCGAAAGCATCATGAATTTACAGTCTATCGAAAGCATCATGAATTTACAGTCTATCGATAGCATCATGAATTTCTAGTTCATTGAAAGCCTCATTAATTTACAGTCTATCGAAGCATAATAAATTTACAGTCTATCG
>JARUHE010026692.1:0-26379 GCA_031471125.1 Archaeomysis grebnitzkii | reverse complement strand
ACAGGCGGTGTATAGGGGGCCTAGGGCGGCCATTTAAAGGTCGATACGGATCATCTGGCGAATTGATCGAAAAATGCTGGGGTTTCCGAATTCGGAAAAACCAAAAAACCAGTTCTAGCCCACGCTCCTAGGGTTGTGCTTTAAATAGAATCGGCATATGTGGGGATATCTTAAGCAGCCGGTTCGAAAACCAAGCACCGCTGCGAACACTGCGAATTTGGCCAGATTTAGCGCTGATTTTTGTTAAATAAAATACTATTAACCTCAAATCACGGGTGAATCTGCCTCAAATCGGCGCGCTCTCGCTTGGCGTCTAGTTTCTGAACGGGCTGTTAGACATTTTTCCGGCGATCATCGTCGATGTTTACCGCAGCACAAACGCGCTGAGCTCAGGAAGATTTTAACCAAAATGGCTGAGTTGCTTGGTCTCTGGAATAGAGCTTGTTGATCAGACCGTTTGGGCCCGCATGATCTTGTAGTGACGCCGAAGTACATTATTGAAATCACGAAGCTGGTAGAGGAATCGAAGGGTTTCACAAAAGAGTGAACCCATTACCGCGCATTGATGAAGCGTCACTGCGGTGCACGGGTGTTAATTTAGCTGGGCTATCGGATTTTAGCGCCACAAAAAAAGCCCAAGCATTAAAGCTCGGGCTTTCGCTGTAGAGGTAGTAAGTCGAATCTCTAGAATCCAGTTTTACAGCTTGCTGAACGAACCGCTTCTTCTGCCGAAGATTTACAGCCCCACTGCGTGGAGCCAGCTTTTTTCATATCAGCGGCTAAGACAACTTGTTTGCTACTAAGTCCAGGGTTGACGCCGTTCTTATTAAATGTCGATGTGATCGTACAGGTGCCCGATGACCCAGCGGTAGCCACGCTCAAAACATAGGCGCCTGCGTAAGCATCTGATTTGGCGACATCACCGACAGCGCCTCCGGTATTATTAGGGCAATCACCTTGGGTACCGTAGTGCAATACCACGGCTTGTTTTAACGAAGCTGCCTGGGTCAAGCCTTCGGTGAATTGTGCGCGGCCGGTGTAATCTTGATAGGCAGGAATTGCTACAGATGCCAATACACCGATAATAGCGATGACGACCATCAACTCAATGAGGGTGAAGCCCTTTTGGACGAATTTCATTGTTTATCTCCAATAATTAAGATTTAATTTTCTTCAGTAAATGATGTGAACTCGCCACAAATGAGTATACGAGATCGCGGTTCAAAGATGGAAAGCTCGGCCTTAGTTTTGCTATGTCCGGTTGCACTTTACCTACAACATAATTCGGCATTCTGCTTGCCAACTTTAGTTTTAAATGGTCACCGACGATCCTATACCTGATTTTGTGACGGTATTCTCAAGATGCCGTCGTGCTAACAGCCGGATCAGAAACTAGACGCCAAGCGAGAGCGCGCCGATTTGGGGTGGATTTAGCCGTGATTTGAGGCGAATAGTATTGTTTGTAACAAAAACAGCGCTAAATCTGGCCAAATTCGCAGTGTTCGCAGCGGTGGTGAGTTTTTGAACGGGGTGCTAATAGCTGATTCAGTCAGGGCTGCGGTAGAAGCGCATGGCCCCAATGTCGGCAGTGCCTAAAGATCAAAGCCGGATGGTTAAAAGCTGATGGAGATTGGCCGCGATTGCTAATGACCAAGTTAAGTATAGGCTTCTGTTGGTTCCGCGCTATTTTTGAGTTCCGTTCAAATACCCGCTTATTTTGATCTTGATACCGCGGATTTGATCAACGAATATTTGAGTTCGGTGTCATAAAAAAAGCCCAAACACAAGGTTTGGGCTTCTTGGCAATAGCTGTGTTCTTTATTAATAACCCGCAGAACAGCTGGCCGATCGCACCTGTGTTGCCGCATTGGTTGAGCACGTCCACTTGGTGGTGCCGGGCGTCGATAGATCCGCTACTAGTCTTACCACTGCACCAAGGCTGCCGACTACAAGATTAGGGTTGACACCGTTAGTGTTAAATCGCGACTGAATTAAGCACTGAGCTTTGCTCGAGGTTGGCGCTACAAGGACCTCCTTAATATAAGCGCCCGTATATTGATCGGCCTTGGCTATATCGTCCACAGCTCCATGCCAGTTGTTAGGGCATTCACCTTGGGTGCCATAATGCAAGACTACCGCTTGTTTTAGTGATGCGGCTAGGGTCAGGCCTTCGGTAAACTGTGCCCGACCGGTATAGTCTTGATAGGCCGGTATTGCCACGGATGCCAGTACGCCGATGATGGCGATAACAACCATCAATTCAATCAAGGTAAAACCCTTTTGCATAAGTTTCATATTTGTTCTCCAATTAATTTCTTATGCTTTTCTTAAAGCCAAATCAATGATGGCTCGCATAGGGCTAAGGTCTGAATTAGTAAGCTTGATGACGGCTTTAAATTCGCGAATTACTTAACCAAGTAGTGCGGCGAAAAGGGAATGATCTTTAATTAAGAGTGAGGAATTTCATTATTATTGTCCTAGTTGTGGCTTGAGGCTCAAAATTTGTATTTGAAGCGTAACTGAGTAAGCGCTGTTGCAAAGTTTCCCGGAGCCTAGTTCTAGTTCTAGTTCTAGTTCTAGTTCTAGCTCCCAGGGATCAAGCGAGAGCGCGCCGATTTGAGGTGGATTTAGCGGTGATTTGAGGCGAATAGTGGTTCTATTTAACAAAAATCAGGGGTGAATCTGGCCAAATTCTGAGGGTTCGCAGCGGAGCATGGTTTTGCAACAGCTGTTAGATCAATGCTTATCTGGATTCAATGCATCTCGATTAACGCCAAATGCGCGCTTGGCAATATGGGCCTTGTCTCGACAAAACGAACCGGCACAGCCTGCACAAAAGCGTATTGAACGCTATTCGATACTGCTTTCAATGTGAATGCGGTGGCGATAGTTTTGTGGTGTTATCTGAAATGCGTCGGCAAAGCGCGCACAAAAATGCGAGGCGCTGGCAAAACCCGTTGCGATCCCGATTTCAGCCACGGACAGCCCAGATTGACGTAGTAACTCTTGGGCAATATGTAGGCGGTGCTGTCGGTAATATTCCATTACACTGGTGTTGAAATGTTTTTTAAACAAGCGATTTAATTGGCGTGAGCTGCTATTGGATAAAGCCGCTATCTGTGCCAAGGATAAGGGGTCGGCGACGTGGTTTTCCATGGCATCGACGGCTTGCAAAATCGTTGAATTATTAGTGCCGATGCGTTGCGCTAAGCCGCTGCGCTGCGGATCACTGCCTGCACGAATGGCGGTGTGCATAAACCAGTCGCTGACTTGTAAGGCGATCGACGCTCCATGGTGACGACTGATTAGGGCGACCATCATATCAAGCGGGGCTGTTCCGCCGGCACAGGTGTATCGGTCTCGGTCGATGACATAAAGACTGCGTTCAAGTAATAGATTGGGCCGCATTTCATCGAGCAAGGCGGCATGCTCCCAGTGGATCGTCATTCGGTAACCACGCATGACGCCGGCTTTGGCAAGAATTAATGGCCCGCCAGAGACCCCAGCTAAAGCGATTCGTTGCGCAGCTCTTTGGCGTAGCCAAGCAAATAATGTCGGATCAGAGATCGCTGCAGGATCACCGCCCGCAACCAACAAAACCATGTCGGTGGGTGCGTTGCTGTATTGATATTGTTCCTTAGCGCAAAAACCGCTCAAGCCTGAGCTCTTCACCATCATGCCGTCCACAGAGAGCCCGTGTAGATGGTAAAACTCGTAACCAAGGATCAAATTTGCGGCACGAAAGGGTTCGGTGCAAGCGGCTAAGGAAAGTGCTGCGTAGCCATCGAGCGGTAATACGGCGATGTGGTATTGGGTTGATTTAATAGACATGGCTTAAAAATGACACAAAATGTCTGTTATGTGTAAAAAACATTGCGGTTTATGTGCGAAATTAGAAGCACTCCAGCGGGTGACGATAATGATGTTCGAACAAAAATATTCAGCATTTCGTGTTTTAAAAGAAGCGATCACCGGTCATAAAGGGTGGAAGCCGGCATGGCGCAAAGCAGAGCCCAAGGCTAATTATGAGGTGATCATTATTGGTGGTGGCGGACACGGCTTAGCCACTGCGTTTTATTTGGCCCACGAACACGGTGTTAAAAATATCGCCGTAGTTGAAAAAGGCTGGATCGGCGGGGGCAACGTCGGTCGAAATACCACGATTATCCGCGCTAACTACTTGCTCTCTGGAAATCAGCCTTTTTATGAGAAATCGCTAAAGCTGTGGGAAGGTCTTGAACAGACCTTGAACTACAACGCGATGGTTTCGCAGCGCGGTATTCTCAACTTAATTCATAGCGATCCACAACGCGACGCATTTGTACGCCGTGGTAACGCCATTATGATGTCCGGCGCAGACGCCGAAATTATCGATACCGACGCGGTTCGTCAAATGTATCCTTTCCTCGATTTTAACAACGCGCGATTCCCGATTAAAGGCGGGATAGTCCAACGCCGCGGAGGCACCGTGCGACACGATGCTGTGGCATGGGGATATGCCCGTGCCGCTGATGCGCTGGGTGTGGACATTATCGAGAACTGTGAAGTTGAAGATTTTATCGTCGAAGCGAATCAGTGTGTCGGGGTCAAAACCACCCGTGGCGATATTCGAGCGCCGAAAGTCGCGTCCTGCGTAGCCGGTAGCTCGGGGCGACTGATGGAAAAAGTGGGAATACAATTACCAATCGAAAGCACCGTGCTTCAAGCCTTTGTCTCCGAAGGGTTAAAGCCGGTATTACCCGGTGTTATCACTTTTGGTGCGGGACACTTTTACTGCAGTCAGTCTGATAAGGGTGGTTTGGTTTTTGGCGGTGATGTCGATGGTTACAATACCTATGCGCAACGGGGGAATATCCCGGTGGTCGAAGATGTCTGCGAAGGTGCGATGGCGCTGATTCCAGCGATTAGCCGGGTGCGTTTGTTGCGCATGTGGGGTGGCATCATGGACATGTCGATGGATGGCTCGCCGTTTATCGATCACAGCGGTTTGCGCGGCTTGTACTTCAATGGCGGTTGGTGTTATGGCGGCTTCAAAGCCACGCCAGCAAGCGGTTTATGTTACGCGCATTTGATCGCCACAGATCAACATCATCAATTGGCGGATAAATACCGTTTGGATCGCTTTGAACGTGGCGCGGCCATCGACGAAAAGGGCATGGGCGCACAGCCCAACTTGCATTGAGGAACGATTATGATTATTAACCATCCATTGCTGGGCCCCTGTGACGCGGCGGAGTTTACGATCTTCGGTGATGCAAAGCTGATCAACCGTCCCGACCCCATGGCTGAAGATGCGGCAGCACAATTCCATGATTATCAGTATTTGCGCGCGAATATCGCAGGGGTTACCCGAGAGCTTTGGTTTCACGAGCAAGGCGATCGGTCTTGGTTGGTGGTGCACCGAAATACGTTGAATCACCAAGTGGTGAAGGTCGAGCTTGCTCGTGATGTGGCACTGAGCGCACGAGGAGCAAATCAATGAAGCGTTTGAACGGTGCGTTGATTGATCAACAAAATGCAATTCACTTTAATTTTAATGGCCAGCGTTTAAGCGGATATAAAGGCGATACCTTAGCCTCGGCGTTGTTGGCGAACGACATTCATTTCGTCGCTCGTAGCTTTAAGTACCATCGACCTCGCGGCATTCTGAGCGCAGGTTCTGAAGAGCCCAATGCCTTGGTGACGCTGCACAGCGGTGGCGCCACAGAGCCCAACACGCGGGCGACGACCGTGGAGATTTTCGAGAATTTAGAATCGCGTAGTCAAAATCATCTCGGGCCGCTAAAGCACGATTTGTTGGCGATTAACGATTTGTTTAGCAATTTTCTCTCCGCCGGTTTTTATTACAAGACATTCATGTGGCCAGCGGCACTATGGGAAAAACTCTATGAACCGATTATCCGCAATGCGGCGGGACTTGGGCAGCTCTCGTTAGAGTCCGACCAAGCGCGTTATGACAAAGGCTTCTTGCATTGCGATTTATTGGTCATCGGCGGCGGGGCGGCGGGCTTAAGCGCCGCATTAACGGCGGGTCGAGCCGGCGCACGGGTTATTATCGCTGATGAAGATTTCTTACTCGGTGGCCGCTTGAATTCGGAGCAAGATTTAGTCGACGGCCAGCCTTCCGCGCAGTGGGCACGTGAAGCGGTTGCCGAACTCAAATCGATGCCGACGGTGGAGGTTTTCTCGCGCACGGTTGTGTATGGGGCGTTTGACCATGGGGTCTACGGTGCCTTAGAGCGGGCGACCGACCATCTGGCACCGCAAAATGAAAAACCCCGACAAATACTTTGGCGTATTTACTCGAAACGAGCGATTTTAGCAGCCGGTGCTACCGAGCGCCCGATTGCCTTTAGCAATAATGATCGTCCGGGGATTATGCTCGCCGGTGCGGTTCGCAGCTATAGCAATCGATTTGGCGTTGCCTGCGGCAAGCAAGTTACGGTGTTTACCAATAATAATGACGGCTGGCGCACGGCACGCGATCTGCTCGCCAAAGGCGTTGCGGTCACGGCGTTGATTGATAGTCGTGATGATGTTGATGCTCCTTTTACGCTTGATGGCGTTGAAATTCATCAAGGCGCTTATGTGGTCGATACGCAGGGACGGCAGCGACTTTGTTCGATTCTCTTAAGCACCGGCGCAAAAATTCAAAGCGATTGCTTAGCAGTCTCTGGCGGCTGGAATCCGAATGTCCATTTGACCTGTCATCAAGGAGGCCGTCCGACCTGGAGTGAGGCTTTAAGTAGTTTTATTCCCGATCCAAAAACCCTACCACCTGGCATGCGCGTTGCCGGTGCAGCCGCAGGTGATACCGGCTTGGGGCAGACGTTGGCCTCCGGTCATCGTAATGCGCTCGAAGCCTTGGCTGATTTGGGTATTAAAGCCGGCGGCAATGCAGCGGTGGCTGAAGACGCGCGCTTCGCGGTGACGCCGCTTTGGCGTGTTCCAAACATTGGCGCACGGGCATGGGTTGATTTCCAAAACGACGTCACCGAAAAAGATATCGCCTTGGCCCATCAAGAGGGCTTTGTATCGGTGGAGCATCTCAAACGCTACACCACACTAGGAATGGCCACCGACCAAGGAAAAACGGCGAATCTCAATGGTCTTGCGATTATGGCTGAGGTCACCGGGAAAAGCATTGCACAAACTGGAGTGACCCTGTTTCGCCCACCTTACACACCGGTGCCGATGGGCGCTTTTGGTGGGCGTTCACGCGGCAAGAATTTTCGTCCCACACGGCTGACCCCGAGTCATCGATGGGCCGAGGAGAACGGTGCGGTATTTGTGGAAACTGGGAATTGGCTACGCGCGCAGTGGTTCCCGCGAGCAGGCGAGCAAACGTGGCGCGAGTCGGTTGATCGTGAAGTCAGACAAACACGCAGTACTGTTGGGGTTTGTGATGTTTCAACGCTAGGAAAAATTGATATCCAAGGTGCCGATGCAGCGGAGTTTTTAAACCGAATTTATATTAATCCGTTTTTAAAGGTCGGCATCGGCAAAGTGCGTTATGGCTTGATGTTGCGCGAGGACGGGATCGCCAAGGATGATGGCACCACAGCGCGATGGGCTGAGAATCATTTTATTATGACCACGACAACCGCCAATGCCGTATCGGTGTTTAGCCATCTTGAGTTTTGTAAGCAGTGTTTATGGCCCGAACTTGATGTGCATATGATCTCGGTTACCGAGCAGTTTGCGCAATACGCGGTTGCTGGCCCTAAGTCGCGTGATCTATTACAGAAAATCGCTGATGAAGACGGTATCTTAAGTGATCAGAGTATTCCCTATATGGGGTGTAAGGATTTAACCATCTGCGGCGGCATTAAGGCCAAGTTATATCGTATTTCCTTTTCAGGCGAACGGGCTTACGAGCTGGCGGTCGCCACACGCTACGGCGATGCGCTCTGGCGCAGCTTGATGGAAGAAGGCAAGGAGTTTGATGTGGTGCCCTATGGCACAGAGGCCTTAGGGGTGATGCGCATCGAAAAAGGCCATGCGGCCGGCAATGAGCTCAATGGACAGATCAGCGCACAGCAATTGAGCATGGGCAGAATGCTTTCAAAGACCAAAGATTACATCGGCAATACGCTGGCCCAGCGGCCCGAATTTAATAAAGCAAACGATCTGCGTTTAGTGGGTTTTAAGCCCGTCGATAACTCCGAAAAACTGCGTGCGGGTGCGCATTTAACCAATCTTGGAGCGACGCCGGTGACCGAGAATGATTTGGGTTGGTTAAGCTCGGTGTGTTACTCACCAATGCTCGAGAGTTATATCGCGCTGGGTTTCTTAAAAGACGGCGATCAACGTATCGGTGATACGGTCATGATGGTTGATTTATTGAGCAAAACAAATGTCGAAGTTGAGGTGGTTTCAAGTCACTTTTTCGACCCAGAAGGAGCGCGTTTACGTGGCTAGCACATTTACCCCTCATCCTGCCGGCGGTGATTATAAGCAGGACAAAAATGGTGTATTGATTAACGAGCGGCCTTTTGTCGGCTTGCTGTCCTTGGCTGGAAGCGACACATGCTGGTCTGAGTCAGTAAGTCAGCTCGAAAAATTCGATTTAAGCCAACCTGCGCATGGTAGTTTAGTTGAATCAAAAGGGCTGAGTCTATTGCGCATGAGTCCAGAGCAATGCATGCTTTATAGCGATAGCCAAAGCAACGAGCGATTCATTGAAGCCGCTACGCTATTAGCACGCCAATTTGCCACTACCGATCAAGCCGATAGCTGGATTACCTTGCATATAAGTGGTGCTAACGCGAGGCTGGCACTACGCCGAATTTGCCCTTTAGATATCTCCGCGCAGGCGTTTCCAGCAGGTTCTGTGCGGCGAACAAGTATGGAACATTTAGCGGTAATTATTGCGTCAATTATTGCCGATGAATTTATAGTTTTTTCTCCTCGATCGTCAGCCAATAGCTTTATACATGCGATTGAAGAATCGGTCGAAAATATCGGCTAATTAATGCCATTAAAGGACAAGATTTATGAGTGTAAAAAGTGATATCGAAATCGCCCGTGCTGCGAATAAGCAACCGATTCAAACAGTCGGTGAAAAGCTGGGGATTCCCTCCAATGATTTACTACCTTTTGGTCATGATAAAGCCAAAATCTCATCGGCGTTTATTGCCGCGCAAAAGCACAAAAAAAACGGTAAATTGATCCTGGTCACGGCGATCAATCCGACCCCTGCGGGCGAAGGTAAAACCACTACCACCGTTGGTTTGGGTGATGGTTTGAATGCAATTGGGAAGAAGGCAGCGGTTTGTATCCGCGAGGCGTCTTTAGGCCCTTGTTTTGGAATGAAAGGCGGGGCCGCCGGTGGCGGTTATGCGCAGGTTGTGCCGATGGAAGATATGAACTTGCATTTTACCGGTGACTTCCATGCCATTACCTCCGCACATAATTTGCTCTCTGCGATGATCGATAATCATATCTATTGGGGCAATGAGCTGGAAATCGATATTCGACGCGTGGTTTGGCGTCGCGTCCTCGATATGAACGACCGCGCGCTGCGTGATATCACAAGTTCGCTTGGCGGTGTGGCCAATGGCTTCCCGCGGCAAACAGGCTTTGATATCACCGTTGCCTCAGAGGTGATGGCGATTCTTTGTTTGGCCACTGATCTTACTGATCTACAAAATCGCCTTGGGGATATCATCGTCGCCTATCGACGCGATCGCAGCCCGGTTTATTGTCGAGACATTAAAGCCGACGGCGCAATGACGGTTCTTTTGCAGCAAGCGATGCAGCCAAACTTGGTTCAAACCTTAGAGAACAATCCTGCATTCGTCCACGGCGGCCCTTTTGCTAATATTGCCCACGGTTGTAACTCCGTGGTGGCGACCACCACTGCGCTTAAGCTTGCTGATTTTGTCGTCACCGAAGCCGGCTTTGGTGCCGATCTCGGCGCGGAAAAGTTCATGAACATCAAATGCCGCAAAGCAGGTATTGGCCCTGATTGCGTTGTCTTGGTCGCCACGGTACGGGCGATGAAGATGAACGGTGGAGTTGCGAAAAAAGATCTTGGCGCGGAAAACGTTGATGCAGTCAACAATGGTTGTGCCAATTTGGGCCAGCATATCGAGAACGTCAAGAAATTCGGCGTTCCTGTCGTTGTGGCGATCAACCACTTTGTCACCGACACCGACGCGGAAGTCGCGGCGGTTCAAGCTTATTGCGAAACTCAAAATTCAGAAGCGATTCTTTGTAAGCATTGGGCACATGGCTCAGCCGGTACGAAGGAATTGGCCACTCGGGTTGCAGAAATAGCCGAAAGCGGTGTTTCTAAATTTGCACCGATTTATCCTGACGAGATGTCTTTGGTGGAAAAAGTTGAAACGATCGCCAAAGAGATCTATCGTGCTGATGGGATTGTCATGGATAAAAAAATCCGTGATCAATTGGCGCAGTGGGAAGAAGCAGGCTATGGGAATTTGCCTGTTTGTATGGCAAAAACACAGTACAGCTTTAGCACTGATCCGAGCCAACGTGGCGCACCACGCGGTTTCTCTTTGCCGGTGCGTGAAGTGCGTTTGTCAGCAGGTGCTGGGTTTATTGTTGCGATTTGCGGAGAAATCATGACCATGCCGGGTCTTCCTCGCACACCTGCAGCCGAGACCATTTGTCTAAATAGCGATATGGAAATCGAAGGTTTGTTCTAAACCAAAGCTGTAAAGCTAAGCCGTGCAAAATTTTAGTTGCACGGCTTTTTTATGTCTCGATGTTGTGATGCTTGTCACAATATACGCAGAAATTAAAGATAGTTCACAGTTTGGCCGCTCTAAGTACATATTACTGAGCCGGATCTTCGCCAATGATCAAAGCTGTTGCTGCTGAAAAAACACACAGAACAATAGAGCAATTTACCGATCATCTTCGTCGTATGGAAGTCTATACGCTGTCGTTAATTGTTATTTTTGGCACTTTGTGTTTTATTTTCCTTAATTTCATTTTCCGTATCCATGACGTGATTTTTGGTCTGAGCTTGACCGGTATGGTTGGTTTGATCAATTTTTTGTTATTTTATTTTGGCGTGATTGATGAGCGTAAGGCGCGGGCGGGCGCGCTTGCTGCTGCGGCCTTAAGTTTACTCGTGCCGTCGTTACTACTCGCTAAGTATACCCACGCGGTTGGACCTTATTTAATCGGTATTCCCCTGGCCGCTTCCACGGTCTATACCACTAGGATTGCCATTTACTGTTCAATTTTTGCGTTGATGAGCTGGTTGATAATTGCCTATACATGGCCGGTGCCAACAGGATTGGCTGGTGCTGGCGATATGATTAACCAAGCTTATGATCTGATTTTACTAACACTTATCTTGCCGTTTTTCTCGGTGCTAATCGTGTCGATGCGGCATTCGCTATTCTTGTCTTGGCGATTAAACACCTTGCAACATAGACGGTTAAAACTAGAAAAACGTTTCAGTCAAAAACAGGCTGTTAAGCTGGAGGAGTCGTTACATATTATTGAGGATACTTCTGCGGCGCTGCATATCGAAGCCCAGAGTTTGACCAATTTATCAGCCTCAGTGTTAGCCTGTGCGGAGGATTCGTCAAAATCATTGACAGAACTAAGGCATCAGGCCGAAGCTGCGCACGGAAACTTAAGTGAGCTCGGCAATAGTATTGAATCGAGTCAAGAAATGTTGAGCTTAATTGAAGCTGACGCCGTGGAATCATCGGGGCGTACCGCCATAGGAAGCGCACTCGTCGCGGATGCATCCGCAGCGATTGAGGGTATTCGATTATCAAGTGAAGAAATCGCAGAATGTGTATTGCGTATTAATGAGATTGCATCGGCGAGTAACTTGTTAGCGGTAAACGCCTCGGTGGAGGCCGCCCGTGCGGGTGAAAATGGGGCAGGCTTCGCGGTGGTTGCCGAAGAGGTTAAAGCCTTGGCTGCACGAAGTAAGTCTACGGCTATTGCGATAAGTGAGCGGGTGGAAAAGACCGACAAAGCGATTAAAATCGGTGTTGAAAAAGTCAAGAAAACCTCCTTGCAATTTGGTGATATCGATGACAAGTCTACGGCGATTCGCGATGCGGTTCATGAGGTGTTGTTGCAATTGCAATTGCATCGCTCATCGGCTCAGTTTCTGCTTGAGCTCAGCGATAAGGTACGTCAAGAAAGCGAATCAGGGTCTCGGCGCGGAGAAATGCTCTCAGGTCAAAGCGCACAGCTTCGGGAAGCCTCGGAATCTGTTTACCGGGCAACGGCGATGTTGAAACTTGGCACGAGAAAAGAAGCTTAGCAATGCGTTTTGGTGCGAGAAATAAGGAGAATATTCAAGTGGTGGTCGATGGCCGCCACGTTGCTTGTTCCATTGTTTTTAAATGCTCGGAGGCGCTCGCCGCTGTTGCACGCCAAACCCAATGAACGCTCAAGATCATGAATGTGACAGTTTTGTAGTAGGGCTGACTCAATGGGTCTGTGGAGTGGATCATTCTACTGGCCTTTTTGAAACGCCGTCATCGCTGTCAGCCTAGCGGGTTTTGGTTAAGGTGATTCAAGCGGGATCATTCGGCTTATTCGCTGATTTCTCGATGACCTGCGCGGTCAGTCTACTTAAGTCGTGTTTAATAAGTTGTCACTTGCTCAGAAACGAGACCGGTTTCGGTGGCGAATAGCTGAATTTGATCATGGCTTGATGATTCAGCTAATGCACTGTAAATCGCGCTTTGGGCTGATGCTTTAGGGTCGATGGATGCCATGTTTTCAGCGAGCAGCGTTAAGTAGCGTTTTTGATCAAATTCGATCGCCAGCAGTGGAGACGGTGTGACGCTGTCGGCGGTTAGCATTTTGCTCAATTGCGCCGCCTCGCTCAATCCTACACCCACTGCAATGGCATCTTTGGTCGCGGCAATATATAAATCATTGATTCCAAACATCGATAGTTGTGGGATATTGAGTTTGACTGGTTCAGCGCCGGACCGAGGGTCGACTTGTTTTAGTTCGGGGATAAATAGCGATGCGAATTCGATCAGTGCAGGTGCATCCTTGATCGAAAGTAGTGCGCGAGCTTTTAGGTTTTTCGGAATCGGTAACAACTGGCTGACATTATCTACAGTCAATATAAAGCCTAAGAAGTTGCCGGCCATTGGTGGCAGAGGTCGATTAAGCGTGCTACGAAGTTGATTTAACTCGTGAGTAGATACAAGGTTTTCCAAGCAATTAGACCCTGTTGCTTGATAGTCTTCAGTCCATTTTAGTAACAGCGCTTTTGCGGCGTCGAGTTTGATTCCAGCGCCAATGGAGAACATTGCCCCAGTGGGTTGGCCGAGTCCAGGAACCGTTGTGCTAATGGCTTGTATATCGTTGGCGATTGTAGGGGCTAATTCGGCAACACTTTTAAGTCGCTGCGACTGGCCGTCAATGGCGGTTAAACCAGTACTAACCGTAGGCATAAGCGCTGCGATTGCTCTGTATTGCGATTTGCATTGCTCTGATAGCGCGGTGTTGTCAATCTTATTGAGGTCAAATAGTCGCTGATTATTTTCGCTCGGACCATCGATAAAATTACTAATAATTCCTTCGATGTCGATAAAGCCTATTGACTCCAATAGATAGTTTTGGGCTTGGCGAAGCGATTCTATTTTCCCGCTGTCGGCGATGGTTTTTTTGCTGCGCAGTAGCCCTAAGTGGCGCGCAGTATCTGCATCGTTGAAACCATCCAAAGACAACGCAGCAACGAATTGGTTGTCCTCGACCATGTAGTCGATCGAATACTGTTGATAGCTAATCCGAGAGACTTCGGTGGCGTTGACTTGGCGGCTTTGGGTTTGCAGGTTATTCGCTTGCTCAAACGTGCGGACAAACGCTTTAAATTTACTTTGATCTTGAATTTTCATGCGAAAAACCGGAACAATGCCGTGGCCGTAAAATGCAAAGTTTGATTGTGGGCTCAGTCCGATCTGCTCGCGTTGTTGGGCGGAGCTTAGCGATTTTAAGCTTCTGATTAAGCGCAGCATGCCTGCTTCGCTCATTCGCTGTGTGTTTGGTTGGTCTGCGGTTAAATCCGCAACATTGATGGCCATAAGCGCTTCAGCGGCTTCGAGTCCTGAGCGCATTCGAAGGTCGATTGATTGTTGTGCTTGATTTGAAAAAGGTTTGAATTTACCTATTAGATACCCAGTATCAGCGGGAATGTAATCGAGGATGTTGTCATTAGGCCTGTTCTCGGCTGCGCGTGAAACGGTTTTGTGTTCCTGCGCAGGGCCTTGGTCGCAAGCGACAAGGGCAAAGCTCATTAAAATTACGATCCATGTAGAGCATTGTTTTCGTTGCATGTCAGCAGGCCTCTTGATTGCGTTTTAGTGTAATTGATTTAACGATTGCAGGTCAAAAATGAAAGTGGTAACACGGCGCACGAATCGTGGTTTAAATAAATCAATATTATTTATCTTAAAAATCTGAGCTTATGCTCGGGTGCTTGTTGAAAAATTCAAATCGCGGGTTTTTTTTACCGCAGAAGGCTGTTTCTCGCTGCGATTCTCGTTTTGACCTACCTATCTTAGATAAGAGCGATTTGACGAGAGATATAAGTGGTGATTAGGCTAGCACATGGCCGCACTGATCCCTGTTATCGACGCCTAATAAGCGGCCAAGTTGGTCGAACGCGTGCCGCTTATGCGGCTTTTGAAAATCGATAGCCCAGCGACCGTAGCGTTTTCAAAGATTGGTTGCTGCAAAGCCCCTTTTTCGAAGGCTTTGCAGGCCACTTGATCGCGAGTGTTACTGATTTTCTGGCTTGTCAAACTAGCTTCGAGGAAGCTTGTTCTCAGGGTCGTATAGCGCTTCATAGCCGACTGCTTCGACTACGACTGTGTAGCGCTCATCAAAATAACAAATACTCAGCTCTTGGCCCCGCTGACAATACGCATGAGGCAAATAACCCATGATGATATTTTTACCCAGTGTCGGGCCATAAGCAATACTGGTGGTAAAGGAGCGCCGACCCTGACTATCGATTAACACCGAATCGCTGTCTTTTTCCATGATCGGCAATGCCCCCATCGGGTAACGCGCGACGCCAGCGCTATCGATGTTATTAACCATGGTCATCGTGCACAATGTTGCGGGTTGGTGCTCGCGTTGGCGCTGCTCAACGTAAGCTGCTTTGCCGAAAAAGTCTGCTGCTTTGACCTTTGGGCGTGCGAGATCGGCCTCAAGAAGGTTGTAGTGGCTAAGAAGGTCTGCGTTTTGCAGACGCAAGCTTTTTTCTAGTCGCCGGCTATTGGCATAAGTCTCAACGCCTACAGGGGTAACGCCTTGGGCGTAAATAGCGTCCCAAAGCGCAAGTCCATCGTTGATTTTAAAATGCAGTTCCCAGCCTTGCTCGCCGACATAGGAAATACGCAATGCCTTGACTTCGACTCCGCCAAGCTTGATGTCGCGGATGGCTGCAAAAGGAAAGCGTTCTTGCGATAGCTCGTTAGGATTATCGATGATTTTTTCCAGAATGTTGCGAGCGTTCGGTCCCCAGACGCCGATGCAGCCAAAATCGTTGCTCCGATTACTGATCTGTGTGTCGAATTGTTGATCTTGGGCCATTCTTTTTAGCCATACCATATCGCGGTGCCCTGCGTCCCCGCCGTCGATGACGCGGAAATGGTTTTGTGCTAGGCGCAATACGGTTAGGTCGGCGCGCACGCCACCTTGCTGATCGAGAAAGTGGGTGTAGACGCCTTTGTTAATCGGTGTGTCACCGCCGACCTTGGCTACGCAGGTGAATTCCATTAGTTTCTCGGCATCGGCGCCAATGATATCGATGATCGCAAAATGACATAAATTGATCATGCCTGCGTTTTCGGACATAGCAAGATGCTCAGCATTGGCCACGCGCCAAAAATGTCGACCATCCCATTCGGCTTCACGATGAGGGACTTTGTCGGCGTATTTTTCGATCAATGCTTCGTTACTGGCGTATCCGTGCGCACGTTCCCATCCGGCGATTTCCATAAAGTATCCGCCCAGCTCGACTTCACGTTCGTAGAACGGACTGCGAAAGAGTCCTCTGCCTTTTGAGTAAGGTTCGCGATTGTGCACAGCAGGATTGTAAATTTTAAATGCAGACTCGTAACAGCGATCGTGGATATATTGCTCTTCAAGCTGAAATTCGTAGAAACGCGATACATCGATTCCGGCGTGATCGATTTCTGTGTAGCCGTCGGTCATCCAATCGGCGATGATCTTGCCGGTGCCCGGGCCGTCTTTGACCCAAACCGACTCCGCATACCATAACCCACGCACTTTCGATGATTCGCCGATAGACGGCCCGCCGTCGGCGGTAACTTGGAGCAAACCATTGAAGGAGTATTTTTCGTCATAACCGAGTTCGCCGAGAATCGGGGTTAGTTCCATCGCCCGTTCCAGCGGCTCGATCACTTGTTCGAGCTCTAAGTCGCGTTGGGACGGCGATAAACGTGCGAATTCTTTCTCCAAAATATCCCGAGGATGGCACATGCGCGGGTTCTTTTCTTCGTAATAACCCCATTCTAATTGTCCGCCTTCTGCGGTTTTTGGGTCACCAGTATCGCGTAAATAGGCCGAGTTGCCTTGATCGCGCAGAAGCGGGTAGCCGATTTCTTTGCCGCTGCCTTCAAATTCTGAAAACGGGCCGAAGAACGTTAAAGGGTGATCAACCGGCATGATCGGGAGGTCTTCGCCCGCCATCTCGGCAATTAATCGGCCCCAAAGTCCTGCGCATACGACAACGTATTGCGCTTCGATGAAGCCACGTGTTGTTTCTACGCCTACAATTCGCCCCGCTTCAATCTTCAAGCCGGTGCAGGAGGTGTTGGCAAAAGCTTGCAGCTTTCCTGTGGCGACCGCCTCGTCGACCAGGTCACCGGCGACGGTCTGCGATCTTGGGATTACCAGTCCAGCGTCTGGATCCCACAATGCCCCTTGAATCACGCTTTGCTCAAGCAAGGGGAACTTCGCCTTCGCCTCCTCGGCGCTGATCATGGATGCCCGCGTGCCGAAGGCGCGTCCTGAGTCCACTTTGCGTTTTAGCTCGCTCATGCGGTCGTCATCGCCCACACGTGCAACCTCTAAGCCGCCGACCTTGGCGTAATTGCCGCGTTTCTCAAAAAAATCGATCGAGTAGGCGGTGGTGTAGCAGGTCATTTGATCGTGCGCGGTGGCGTAGCAAAAATCAGATGCATGCGCGGTTGAACCTATATCTGTAGGGATCGCTGATTTGTCGATGCCGATTATATTGTCCCAACCGCGTTCGATTAAGTGATGGGCCACCGACGCGCCTACAATACCGCCTTGACCGATAATTACTACTTTTGCGTTGCTTGGGAAAGCGGCCATGATGAAACTCCAAGTTAAGCCATCGTCTGGACGATGACGGAAATTTAATAAGTGTGAATTATACGCCTTGCGCGCCTTGGCTGTGGTCGCTGCCAATAGCCGATAGCGCCGCTTAACTGCGTTGGCGCGTCATATCTTGAATTGAAGCCGGGGATTTGATGTTAGACAGCTACGCTTCGTGCCCTCTTGAGGCGGATTCAATGCGCGGCTCAGAATGCGGATCGAACGCTATTTAGCTAATTTCAATTAATGCTAGAGCTGACCGACGTGTGGCTTTCGCTCTTGTTGAGGCGTGTTTGCTGATGCTGCGGGGAAAACGCTTGCGTTTGTTGCCGCGAAGGATTTTCCGTGGACAAAAGTGAGGCAGCGCTGAAATCTCCGGCAAGGGCGAATGCGAACGGCGTAAGCGGTTAATGCCGTTCGCGAGGAAGACGCGCTTGAAATTGTCTAAATTTAGCGTAACAAGCTATTGCGCATTAAGGTCATACAGCTTTTGATTAGTAATCGTTTTGTAGTGCGCGGGGTAAACACAGCGTATAGGTTTTTTTCGAATACTGGGCTTTGCTCTACCCAATGAAGATCTCCTTTTGCAACATCTTCACGGACCATTTGTTCAGGTAACAACGCAAATCCTGTTTGATAGTTTAGATTTGAATACGCGATTTCAGGTTGTGAAAGATTGATGCGGGCGTTGTTCAAGTCGGGTAGTTCGATTTGGTCATTGAGTTGGGGGTCAAGGTGCCCCCAGTCTACTTTGATGTAGTGCTCGGGATTTAAATCAGTTATTGATTGATCCTTAATGCTATGAACCAATCTAAGCTTTAGTACGCCTAGCGGCACTTGTGTTAGAAGCGTTGAGCTTGGAGTCTCTAAGAGGAATGCTAGGTCCAAGCGATGCGCACTTAGTTTTTGTACGAGTCGATCGCTGTCGCTGACCTCGAAAAAAATCTGTAAATTATTGTTTTTGATGGTTAACTGTTCAAAAAAATATCGCCCAGGTACGGAGTGTAAGCAAGAGGCGATTCCAATATTTAGTCGTCCATCGAAGCGATTGTTGTTACCGAGTTCAGAGATTTTCTTCCATTCCAGCAAAATGGCGTCGGCGTGTTTTAGCAGTTCATTGCCCGCAGCGGTCGGCTTTACTTCTTTGCTATGACGATAGAAAAGAGGTGTTTTTGTCTCGTTTTCAAGCTGTTTTATCCGTGCGCTAACCGCCGCTGAGGTTATGTTGAGCTCTTTGGCAGCACGACCAAAATGGCGCAGGCGGTAGACACTGATAAATGTCTTGATAACATCGATATCCATATTTAAAGGTCAAATTATTTTTGATGAATTGATAGAAATATATAGATATACATGGCGATTGCAAGCGCCTATGCTGCGTTGCTGAAATACGAAGCGGTAAATATTTACATCCACTTAAAATTAGGAAACACTATGAATTTAACTTTCAATAAAACGGTTTTGGCATTGTTTGTTGCGGGGTTCAATACCTCTGCGCTGGCCATCGACTTCACTGATTTTAAAACCCCAGATAGTGATTATGAAGAAGCTTACGCAAGCGGTGCACTAGCCATGCAGGACGGTGGCGGGCAAGCGCAAATGAGCTACGATGTTAAGGTTAACGGTAATTATTTATTGCGTAGTAATACAGCACGTCAAACCCGTAATTTTAGCGCTGACGCCTCGACATCAATCTCCCGTGATAGCGTTGCAAATGCAGATGAAGTCTCGGTCGGTAATCTTGGACTTGCGGCGAATGTCGATAACTACGTAGGCCTTCGCGACGACGGCATGTTTTGGTCAGCGGGTGCTGGTGCACGTTACCAGATGCTAGCTAATGATTCGGATCAAACGCAATACGACGCTTCTGTTGGTATCGGTTACGGTCGAATCTACGATGCAACCCCTTATGCACGCGCTCACCACTTGGCGAAAAAGCTAGAGAAGTTTGCGATTACTCAAGGCTTGCTCAGTAATGCGGCGATGATGGATGTTGCAAATATTGTTGCTCAAGAAGATCAGTACAAGTCTCGCTTTAGTACGGTTAATGCCGGTACCGCAGTGAGCTACCGTGCGAAGATGCTTGCAGATGTTGAGCAAGCATTAGTCGGCAGTGGTCAATTGCAAGCAAACGGTCTTGGCGCAGCCGGCACGATTTACGCAAACGAGAGCTTATTTGAAGAGACGGTGAACCCACGCTCGCACGGTTTATTGGTCCGCGCTGGTGCGGCTTATAGCGCAAGCGAAATCGACAGCCTCTCGAGCAGCGAGCCTGCGTTAAAGCTTGATCTTGAATACGCACTTCCAGTGGGTGATTACGGTCAATTCACCAACACATTGAGCTTGTTGCCGGCGGACGAAGTGACCCGAGCGAGCAATACCATGCGTTATACTCAAGAGCTTAGCGACAACACCGATTGGAATAATGCTTGGTTAATGGACTACCAAGATGCCAATGATGTCGAAAACACCACGCATACGGTTAACTCAGATTATGTTGTCCGAATCGGTGATAACTTGTTCTATAACGCAGGGGTTCAGCTGAGCAAATCTGACGCTGATGATAGTGCAACAGTGGGCAAAGACGAAAGCGAACTGTCGTCAAGCCTAACGATGGGTATTAACTACCGAATTCGATAGTTAATAAATCGTAAAAACCGTCGCGATATTCGATCGTGGCGGTTTTTTCTGACAAAAGTCTGAAATTACGAGTGCGTCCTTTAATATAAAATCAGCATTGCTCTTTGCGCTGCACATCATTCGCTCTTGCTGTCTGTTTGAAACCATTGGCCACTGCGAGCTGCCCAGATCACGGCAGGTTAGCGCCTTGGGTTTGTCAAACCTGCCACTGAATGCTTCAAAAAATCGGCTCTCTCTCTCTCTCTCTCTCGCCTGACGCCTAGTTTCTGAACGCGCTGCTAATTCTCGCAATTGGATTGTTTTGGTTCAACGCGCAGTTTCGAATACGCGCTTGCCAAGAATGTGGGCGAAAACTAAAATCGACGGCTATTTGTCCGCTGTGCGCAAAGCTCCGCCGGTTTTTGTTGTTTAGGCTCACTAAACGCCGCAAATCGGCGGGTACCTTCTCCGCAGGTGATTTTTTTCTCGCTACGATTCTAGTTCTGGCCTACGTGCATAAAGTACGCATTTTCTTTTTGAGGTTTTATCTATAAACCTTAAGAGCACGTTTTCCGTCGCCGAGTGTTATCAGAATTTGTTGTAATGGGTTTTTGTTCTTGATAGACCTTCACTTGCTGCGTGGTAATCGATTGGGGGTGATTCACTGCCGTTTGCTTTACCTGTTAGTCGCTGTGTACAAAGTAAGAGCGGAGAATCTCTTTCGAACACGTTGCGTGATCATGATATTGGCCTATAGTCTTGCCCTAAAGGGATGTAATTTATACAAGGAAGTAATGATCTACCTTTGTCTATTCGTGGCCACCAAGACTTGGATTTGAAAGTGTGGTTTTTCTCTTGCTCGGCATGATCGAACCTGGACATGGAGCCTTTCGCGATATGCTTGAGACGAGTTTAATTTTTTTTGGGCGAAGCAGAAGTCAAATGGAGGAGGGTTGCCGATGAATTCGCCCCAAGTCAAACGTCATTATTTATGCCCGCCAGGCACTTACTACATCAATAAGCAGCAAGGCTTTTTGCATCTGGGGTCAGTCCCTGAATCGCTAATGACCGCAATGGGTCGAACATTAGATAGAACGTTTAATAGCAGAGCAATTTGACAATGGAATACTCTGGCTTTGAGGTCAGCAAATTGAAAACTATCAAGGATTATAAGGCGATGACAAAGGGTGAATGCGTGATCGAAATCTGCGTCTGTAGATTTTGGTTTCTACTTGTCTGTCTGTTAGTGCTCTTTGGAAATGTAGAGGCAAGAGAGCGAGGCTCTGAAGCTGAGCTCACAACCTGGTGGACCACAAGCGGCGAGCGGAAAGCCATGGAGGTGCTTGAGCGTGCTTTTGAGGCCAGAGGTAAGCCGCTTAACGTGCTTTATTCAACCTCGCAAAACGAACATAGCAATTATGTTAAGAGCCGAATTGAAAACGAAGTGCCGCCCTCTATGTCGCAGTTCTTTTTTGGTCCTGAAATGATCGGAATGATCCAGAGCGGGACGATCCATTCAGTAGCATTGAGCGATCCTGAAGGCTTGTACGCCAATGCGCTACATCCGGCGCTACGCGAGTTGGTGGGGCAAAGTGGCAACCTTTGGGCGCTACCTGTTGGCGTTCATGTTCATAATTCCGCTTTTTATAATCGCGAAATATTCAAAAAATTAGCGCTTAGTTATCCAAAAAGTTGGGATGAGTTTATAACTTTAGCTCCAGATATTGCGGCCGCCGGTTATCAGCCGATTGCGGTCAGTGGTGAGAGTGCGCAACTGCGTCATTTATTTCAAGCGATTGTTTTGGATGTCGGTGGCGTCGAGGGTTATTTGGATTTAACCAAACGAATTCCTAGACGGCAATTCAAACGTGTTCTCGAGCAGGCGGGTGAGATCTTTATTTCGATCAGGAAAATGGTCGATTATCATGGTGCAAGGCATTGGGTCGATATTGTCAGAGACCTGGCAAGCGATAAAGCAGCAATGGCTATCCTCGGTGACTATGCTTACTCGGAGTTTCGAGTTCTGGGCAAAGTCCCCGGTCAGGATTACGATTGCGCGCTCTCGCCGAACAGTCGTGAAGTTATTGTTTTTGGGGCAGATACTTTTGTGTTTTTTAAAAACGATGATCCAATTAAGCTCAAAGCACAAAGCTTGATGACCGATGTCGTTCGCGATCCTCGCGTTCAAGCTGCATATATGGAGGAAAAAGGCGGTCTCCCTACGATCAAAGGAATAAAAGTCTCTGATTCAAACCGTTGTGCTCAGGGCAAGCTGGCGATTTGGAATGACCCCAATAGTACGCGGGTTTTATCCGGCTCGGTTTATGCTGATGATCGAAGCCAGGCAATTGATGAGTCCTTGTTCGAGGCATGGCACCATAAGCACAATGTGGAATGGTTGATTTCGCAAATTTGGCCTGAGTTACGATGAGCTGCAAGTCAATCGATCACTGATTTAAAACGTTGATTCTATCTATTTAGTTTTGAACGGGTTGTTAGGGCCACGTCAATAACAGTGGTTGTGTCTGAGCGCTTCTATTTGGATATCGCAGCGTTTTGCGAAATACATAAAAACCATAAAGAAGCGATGAAGGTTCTTTTTTGGGTTTTGTGCTATCAATGCATAGCAGCACGCGAAAACCGTGATTTGGTTGTGGTGCAAGTACAGGCCAACCGTGTCGCGCGGAATGTTTGATAGCAATGATCAGTTACTTTTCGCATTAGCTTAAAGTCCAACACTATGCATACGAAGCAACAAGCGTGGCTTACCCACGCTCCGCCATCGCGCACTAATTTGGTGGTATCCTGTATTCCGTTTAAAAGCGATGGATTGTTCGAGCTAAACGCTTACAACCCGTTCAAAAACTAACCGCCGCTGCGAACCCTCCGAATGTGGCCAGATTTAGCCCCTGATTTTTGTTAAATAGAACCACTATTTGCCTCAAATCACCGGTAAATCTACCTCAAATTGGGGCGCTCTTGCTTGACGCCTAATCTCTGAACGGGCTGTTAGCGTTTCAGCGGACGGTTGGATTAAGCTCGCTGTTGCCAGTAAACCGTAATACGCCGTCGGCGTCAGTGTTTTTGGCTAAATCGTTGAGGTGGTTTATTCAATTTTCTCTTTGGCCGGGCATGTTGTGATGGTGTTTTTTTGCAGGGCTATTCGAGCGATTTAAAAGAGAAAGTACTTTAAAACGTTGATTTGCACTGCGCGATGACGGTGTATGGATAGTAATATGTTGGCGAGCGAAATCGATCATTTTATCTTTGACTTAGACGGCACACTAACGCAAAAAACCCATGATTTCGGCGAGCTTCGTCGGCTAATTGCTGCGCCGCTTGATACGGATATTATTGAATTTGTTAACGCTCAGTCTTCCGCGCTCCGACGAAGCTTATTCAATAAAATTGAACTCTGGGAGCGTCAACATGCGTTGAAAGCGAGCGCACAAATAGATGCTCAGCTGCTGTTGGAGTCTTTGCAACAGCAAGAGATTCCGCGAGCCATACTGACCCGCAATACTCGTTCGTTGATTGAACCCACTTTGCGCGCGGCAGGTCTATGGAGTTATTTTAGTGATCAGCTTTGCTTGGGTCGTGAAGATGCGGCGGCGAAGCCCTCTGCCGATGGTATTTTGTTAATCTGCAGACGCTGGCAAGTCAGTCCAAATCGTGTGGTGATGATAGGCGACCATGGACATGATCTAAGCGCAGGTAAAGCTGCAGGGGTAACAACGGTGCACATTAATGTTGATGGCGGCCCGCGTTGGCAAAAGGTCACTGATTATGAGATCTCAGGCTTGTCGATGCTAGTCAGCGACCAGCGGAGTCTAACGGTCTGTGCAAAAACTAAAGGCGGACAGTGAGTTCACCCACTAAGTTTAATCTTCCACCAGTTTCTACTTTTAAAATCCATTAAACATCGCAAGCGGCCGTCAATTTGGCTTTTAGATGGTTTGCTCTTGAATCGGTTGTAGTGAAGCACCTTTTTGCGAACCCAAAAAACAATTATTCACAACGGATTCGCTTAATAATTGATCGGAGCTTGGCTTATGGGCGGGTGCACATTGCGCTCCAATTAGGCACTTGTTCAAGTACCTCGGTCATCAAGCTTTGGCATTGCGGTGCATAGCTGTAGAATAGGCTGCCATTTTTTATTTTTTCAAAGACCCCACGTCCTTCACCTGGACGAAAAGCAGGGCAGCCATAGGATCGGCCCATTTTTGCGCGATCGTTATAATTTGCTTCGTGCATGACAACCCCTGCCGACATTGATTCGGTGTTCGTCGGCGATAAACCTTGCAGTCTTAGACCGTTAACATAAGCATGACCACTCAAGCTGAAACTCGGCCATTTTTGCGTGGATTTATACGGAGAGTCGGTGCGAAAAAAACCAACTCGTGTCATGTTTTTTCGGTTACCGAAGTTTTGACAGCTATCGAGCTTGCCATCATGATCTGGATCCCCTAGCTGCGCCCCACCTTGGCGTCCAGAACCATGAGAGACGTGTTTAACTTGGATGTTGCCGCTGCGCAGATCAAGTAAATAAAACCGAGGGTCTTTAGAGTTTTTACTGTAATCGGCCAAAGACAGCGTGGTGGACTTTGCGAACACTTGGCCGCTGTATGCGGAAAAGTAAAGTAACTGTTGCAATGGTGCTTTAGGCACGCCGCTGTTAATCCATTGATTGAAAAAACGGCAACTTTCTCCACGGCCAGCCTCGGGTGTAAGCCCAGTGATTCTACCGCCATCAATCGATAGCTCCGAAGAGCCATCGATTTCCTTGGTTGTTTTATCACTAAAAATACGATTTACCAATGAGCAGGCGCCAAGAAGGCTGCTAAGGCAAAGCGCAATGACGAGATTGGAGCTCTTTTTATCGATGACAATAGGCATTTCTATGATCGATCCATGTTGAGTAAGTTGAAGCTATCTGGATTTGAGCGTATTTTAACGCTTTGAAATTCACGAGCGATACGTCTAATTTTAATGCAAACATCAGTATCGACAAGTATTTCCCTCCTAAATAGTAGTGAGAAAAGTTGCGAATCGATGATTTGACAGTATTCGATGTATTTATGCTGAAGGATGGTTATTCCTTTTTTTGCTTTAGCAAGCTTTTCAAAATCTAGGCGCCAAGCGAGAGCGAGCCGCTTTGAGGCATATTCACCCGTGATTTGAGGCGAATAGTGGGTTTATTTAACAAAAATCAGCGGTGAATCTGGCCGAATTCGGAGTGTTCGCAGCGGTGGTTAGTTTTTGAACGGGCTGTTAGCCGGTATTTTTTATTTTCATTTGTCTATTTAAGGGTTAAGCCGTCATAAGAAGGCGACGGATCAAGCCAAGATGATTGCCGAAAGCTGGATTTTATTCATCTCTCGTTTTGTTTGAAGTTTATTGCGATTCAATTGCTAAAAGTGCGGTGGCTCAAAGAATCCAAGGAAAGCAAAGACCTTGGTTGAATTTAAGGCGACCAACGATCATAGTAGATGATAGGTGGTGGTTTTAGTCGTTTATCCAATAATTAAGTCGGGTTTGCGTTTTTGATTTAAATAGATAGAACATAACGCAGGGGGATGTGGGGCATGGTGATACTTTTGAATCGAACCATTGCGACTGTTGGTGTATTGTTGCTGTTGGCTTTTTCTGCAGCTATCGCGCATGATGACCGTCGGCAAGCTGATACGTTGAGCCCGTTGACGGTAGAAGGTACTGGAAGCGATACCTATCGCCGTGCGAAACGCGTAGAGCGCACCTCGGTGGAAGCCAAGGTGGATCTTTCGGAGCAGCGCATGCGCGTATACGTTGACGGACAGCTCCAACACACTTGGAAGGTCTCTACGGGCCGCAAGGATTTTGTGACGCCAACAGGCTCCTATCGACCTACCTGGATGGCGCAAAATTGGAAATCCAGAACTTATGACAATGCACCGATGCCATATTCGATTTTTTTTGTTGGCGGCTATGCCGTACATGGGACCACAGCGGTGGCCAAATTAGGTAAAACGGCTTCCCATGGTTGTGTCCGGCTGAAAGTCGATAATGCCAAACGCCTCTATCGCTTAGTTTCAAAGCACGGCAAAAAAAACAGCCGAATAACGATAATTAATTAACAGCCGCGTCGAATTGAGCGCTAGATATTCTTAGTCGCTTTGGGGCGACTTGCTATGACAATAAGCGAACTTGTTTATAGTGTCCCAACAGCTATGTGATGGATTCGTCGACAGCCAACAGGGTACAGTGCAAAGCATCGGCGATCGTACGGGTATGTTGATCATCAGAGGTTGTGGCTGGTTGAACAATCTGCAGTCTAAATCTTCGAGGTTTTCTCTAAATGCCCACCGCTAGGAGCTTGGGCTAGAACTAAACCTAGCCTAACACCGACTTAGTTTGCGAGAATATGCCCAAGAACATAGCAGCAGC
>JARUHE010026581.1:0-16473 GCA_031471125.1 Archaeomysis grebnitzkii | reverse complement strand
ATATTATATTGTATGTATTATATATACATATTATATTATATGTATTATATTTGCATATTATATTATATGTATTATATTATATATATTATATTATATGTAATATATATGCATGTTATAGTATATGTATTATGTATGCATATTATAGTATATGTATTATGTATGCATATTATAGTATATGTATTATGTATGCATATTATAGTATATGTATTATATATGCATATTATAGTATATGTATTATATATGCATATTATAGTATTATATATGCATATTATATTGTATGTATTATATATACATATTATATTATATGTATTATATTTGCATATTATATTATATGTATTATATATGCAAATTATAGTATATGTATTATATATGCATATTAAGTTATATGTATTATATATGCATATTATATTATATTTGCTTTTATCGTAAAGGAATTCATTTACAATATAAAAATCTATAATTTGAAAAACATTCTGTCAAAAATATGTTAAATCATCTCACTAGAAATTGTAAAACCTATTATTTCAAGAAATATTGACTACACAGAAAATTCACTGGAAATTCACTAGGACAACATTGTTGAGAATTCCATATAGAGCAATTCATATTTAATAAAAATATATGTAATATAAATTAAAAAATACTTGTCAAAAATAACGAGAAAATACCTTTATAAAAAATCATTCAAATTTTCATGAATTTTGAGCAAAATTTTTCCAGCTCCTGCAAAGATCTTTCCCAACAATCAGGTTATAAAAACTGAACTTTCAGCCACAGCTAGGAAATATGAAGTGTAGGTATGAAGAAAAGAAAATATAATTTCGAAAAAAAGGGAGATGGAGAAAAAAGACAAAAAGACAGAGGTAAGAATGTAGCATTGAGAAGGAAGAGCAAGAAAAAATAAAATAGAAAGAATAAATGATATGGAATGAAAAAATGAGATGAGAAAAAGAGAGAAATGAGAAGGCAAACGAGGAAGAAAGAGAAAAAGTGAATAAATGGGCCTATTCCCAGTGCTGCACCTTGTTAGTAATCAGCACCTTGAAGGAGAGAAAGAGAGAGAGAGAGAGGAAGAGAAAAAAGAGAGCGAGAGAATGAAAAAGAGAGCGAAAAAATAAAAAATAAAAAGAGAAACCTTACCTTAGACGAGAACAGGTTGGACGATGTAAGAGAAACCATTTTGAAAATTTTAATTTACAAAAACAAATGAAATAATAAGAATAAATTTTAAAACTTTATAAAATTTAAGAATTTAATGTTTTCATTATTGTTCAAAGTAAATAAATTGTTTTAATTATTTACAAAAATTAAACGTGACTTTTTGTTTGTGAAATACACTACTTTAAAACATAAATTCAATCCATATAAACAAACCAAGACATATATATATATATATACATAGGCCTACATATATTTATATCTAATACACCTACAGAAACCGATATTATATTTATATTACTAATACTGTACTGTTAAAATCAATATTGCTATTTTCATTATGATTAAAATTGGCTTTATTTGCATTAATATTTGTATTATTATTAAGGCTTGTGTTATCATTATTTGTATTACTATTCAAGTTTTTATTACTATTACAACTACCATATGTAAATTACATCAAAATTTCAATAATTACTATTTTCTATTATTATTACATCAAAACTAAACACCTAAACACATTAATTATTTCGTAAATAGAAAATCACCCATTCAAAGTAGGTTTAATTAAATAAATATTTTGCATAGCACAAATACAAAATGGCGTGCAGCTGTGAAGCTGTTAGTTCAGGGATGGATTTATGTAGTCTTGAGGGCATAACTATTTCACTACTTCACATGTATGCTAAAAACTATAAAAACTAACATTAATCTATTTACAGTTTATTTTCTTGATAAAATTCAGAGAGATCTTATACAAGATTCTGTGAGATTTGACAAAGTGAGATTTTAGCAACTAAAGCACCGTTAGTCAATGTGTTGCCTGGTCATTATAGATTGCTAAATCTCGATTTAAAACGCCATGATGACCCTGGATAATTCTTGTTATTGTGATCTACAGAACAAGATTCCTTCTGGCACCAAACCCAAGCAATACAATTAGTTTGAGGCAGGACTTAAAGTTTATTTCTCAAGTGGATAACCATTCTGTCTTTACTATGAAGCCCTTTGGTACAACCATTGTTGGACTACCCTACAGAAAGCCTACCTAAATGTGGAACACATATAGGACCCCAAAAAGGGATACTCTAAGGACTAAGTAGTAAGAAAAGAGATCCTGTTTTACATACTAGACAATTGCTTTAAAAATAAGAGTCCCCTTCAATTGAGAAACTGTAGCAAACACAGGTTTAGATCATTCAATTAGAATTAAGCCTAAAACGAGAACATACATAGCCGGCTTTTTGTTTTTGTCATCAATCATTAAGATAACTAGTTCAAAATTCAAAAATTTCCAAAAATATTTTAGCTGAACGGAGCTTGTATTTCTCAAGCCATGTTGAACCAAAATGAACAAAAAAGTTAACTTTTTATATTTGTACATCATAACTGCCATGGCATCAATCACCATCACTATTAGTCTGCCAAAACAATTAAAATTTTTGACTGATTTTAGATGTTCAAACAATAATTTAGTTCTCAACTGCTGGTTTAACAAACAATAATAATAAACTAATAATAACAAATGATAAATAAATAATAAAATAATAAACAAATAATAAAGAATCACAGAACAGTTTTTGTTATTCATTAATTTGTTTCAAAATTCCAACATTCAGAACGTCCTTACAGTACTGCAGTGCCTTACAATGAACTATACCTAACTATGCCAAAGTGTATCCATTATTCAAGTGGCAAAGAACATTACCTAACACTTCACCTCACTATTGAAGTATGAGGTAGAGAAGAAAGAAGAAGAGAAGTACAGACAAAACATTAGAATCAATAATGAAAAAATTTATACATTCTTCATGCATTGGAAATGTTAGGCACGAGAATGTGGGCGAGTTCGAGATGCTAAAAAATTCTGCAAGAGAGCAGAAGCTAAAAAAAATTATTTTTATAAAATTACAGAATTATAATCAGTTGTACTAGATTAACATTATGTAAGTATTCGTATTTTCTATTGAACCAGACTATAATTGCAAATCATATCGATACCCAAAGTCAGTGAATTACTCACCAGATAAAGTGGGTTAACTTCACTAACAAATTGATTTTAATAATAACCTGAAATGGTTATTTCTTAATGGCATACAATCTTTCCCATAAGGACTATACTGTATTACATTAAAGTTAACATTTAAATCAACCCTTATTACATTTGTAAGAATCTATATTTAAAATACTATGTGTTGTCTAATTTGTTTCGTAAAATAATATTAATGAAAACAAAATATTTTTTTGCAGACAGAAACTAAACATTAATAACATCATCATAATATTGAAACTAACACCTACACAACATAAACACCAATGTGTACGGTCGCTTAGGTAATTTTGCCCTTCTTCCTGTCCCACTAGTGACCACCTCTTATTATTGTCTTTACACACGTCTTCGGTGTTATGACTTGGCAAAGAAGGAAGGATTGGTTGGTTAGATACAAATGATATTTTAACACTATCGGATTATGTGATTACATTCCACTGTTTAGCTTAAAATTTGAGAGGATTGCAGTGACCAATGCCAGGTATAGAGCACTGATCAGAACCAGCAGGTGTGGTGAAGTAGGCAACCACTATTGGGTCACAACAGTTTGAAAAACGGGCCAACTTAATCTGCTTGGGGGAGGTGGGAGGGTTAGCGAGTGCAGATAAGAGAAAAGGAGGAAAATCACCCAAGAGACCATAACCAAATAAATGCATTACATAAACTAGGTAAACAATTAACATTCGCAATACACAGAAAATTTCTAAACATGGAGGGGCTTAGCACACCAAAAAGGTCGGTAAGAAAGGGATCTAAGGGCTTGTGATTGTGCCATTAATGGGGAGGGGGGGGGGGACTTACCTGCGACTTCTCCTAAAATGTGGCAAAGAGATAATTTTATATACTCAAAAGAAAATTTTCGAAGTTTTATATTTTAGTTTTTGATTATCATTATAACAAGAATAAGGAACAATAATAAGAACAACAATAATAATAAGAAGAAGAAATAATAAGAATAATGAACTGAATTATTGAATTATACCAAATTAATTTACATGAAAGTACACAATCATATTGAACTTTATCAAACGTATATATGATTTAATATATCAATGTTTTTGCATCCAATTTTGGTTTCTTCAAATCAATTCAGAATACTAAGTTTGAAAATATTAAGTATGATTTGCACTGTATGATTATATAATATAATCAGCATTTGTTTGATTCATATACAGTGATGTAGTTGTTAAATCATCCTTCTAATTTATTAGACAATTTAGTTACATGTCTACACCGTATTATGATTGGGTTAATCGATCCTTAGCAACGCATTTTATTGAATGGTTAAATACTTACGGTTTCTACCATAGATGAAAGTTCTTTTATCTATCGTTCTACCTTTTAATGTTCACATATTGAAAAAAATTAAAACACATGTATGGTTTTTCTTTAAAAAAAAAAACACTGCTGTGAATGAGCAGAATCATACAAGTGGACTTAGTGGCGTTGATAAGGTTTCTAAATTCAACTTCTGTGTTTATTCAAAACATTTAAAAATATATGATTTCCATTCAAAGAATTCAAAAAATATTTTCCTGTAACGGTCTGATAAGCAGTGCACACAAAATGAGATTCATCCAATAATAAACGGGTACGGTTTTCTTTAATTGTGTAAGAACTAAAGATTATACGAATAGATTTTAAAAATGTTTGGTAAAGCGTTCAAAAGAAAAACAAGTAAATTGTAAGAATGTGTTAACAAATTTTACAAAAATGACAAACTTTTTAATAAATTTAAACATACTGGTGAAAAGCACCATGTGAAGAATAAAAATGGAAATTACCAGAACTTGATTAAAATTAGTAGAACTCAAACAATTATTGAAAAATGCTTTCCTTGGAACTTTTACGTCACAAGTTAGCTGTCCAATCAGTCAATTATGTCACAGAATACTGAGAATAGTAAATGCAGCTTATTGGTTGAGTAAGAATTTTCAGAATATGTGACATCATATCAAAAAAAAATTGTAAAATAATTTTCTACTGACGAGGGTATCAGATGATACCGAAAGATTTGGAAATAAATATTATCCTTGCGAATATGTGTTTTTGTTTATAATAAGAAACTTGAAAGATTTTCAACAATATGTCTTTACTAACGTTTGTTTTTAGTATTTTAGGTGGCTGTAACCTAAAACAAACTATAGGCCAGTTTCTATTACTAACAGTTTGCAAACAGTTCGTAAAATTTGAAATTTATGACGTCATAGTCGTTTCTGACTAACAGTTCGCGAACTGTTTCAAAACAATTTGCGAACTGTTTCATCAAAAAAGCAAAATTTTACAAACAAGCTTCTGAGTTAGTTTCGAGGTGACGTCATGTAATACAAATGTAAACAATGAAGGTTATAGATAATAAGGTGGTAAATTTTGTTTAAATTTTTCTATAGATGGTTTATAAACAAGTTAAATGTATAAATAGATAAGTATTAAACTATTTTTAAAGAAACTAACAGAAAAAATTAAATCAATCAATTATGGCAACTTTTTGATTCCGTCAACTTCCTCATAATTCAATTATAAACTTTTAAATAATTTGTTTTTTAATAGAATTACTAAATTCAATTAACTTTCAAAAATTCATCCTTAGACTGACTTTTTTGAAGAAAAATTTAAAGTTAACTTTTATTGGATTTTTTTTTACATAAACAGCTGACATTTGTTTCAAATTATTTCTTTGTTTTGCGTTTTCACACTCTCTGAAACTCTTTCAAAAAGAGTGACGTATTAGTGACGTCCGCATTTTGAAACTGTTAGTATTGGAAACTGGGATTTTGACACCACACAAGACTGCGCTTAATGGGATGTATTTCACTACCGTCAATGACGTCACACCAGAATGTGTTCCTATTGGATGTATTTCACTACCTTCACTGACGTCACACAAGGCTACTCACGCTATTGGCTTCTTCCCCGCTGATGTAGACACGCTGGTAGTGCGGCACGAAACCAACCTCGTTGCTGAATGGAGACTCGTCTTTCTCGTCCATCGCCATTTCTGAAGGTTCATATTTTGGAATGCGTTCTTGCTTCTCCGCTCTGCAATAAGGGTCACATTCAATGTAATTTCATTGGGTTGTTCCTAATAGATTATAAAACACCTTTATTTCTGAAAAATCATATGGAGGTAGAACATTATATTTTAAATAACAATTTAATTAGGAACATTGAATTTTACATTGAAAAATCATTTAATGTCGCACCTTTTTTTTAAAAAGGCATTAAAGTGGCTATTTTACATTTTTTATCCGTCCAAGAAAAAATCATTTAGAAAATTTGATGGTCTAGTTGCTTGGATGATTCACCCCTTCATGAACACTCATAACCAGATCTAATTATTTCTTCACCAGGCTATAGAAGAGAAAATGTGAATAGCAACTGTATAGAGGGAAGGAGATAGAATCATCCAAACAACCATATCCATTATTTCATCCATCTAAAATAAAAACATTTACAAAATCTATTGAAGTTTGAAATGAGAATCAGTATTGCATGTGACACACATGGCATGCAAACTAGTCACATTTAGTGACTTACTTTAAATTTAACCTGGGATAGTTTTTTAACTTTCCTCCTCAAATTGCCCCTATGGAACGTGCATTCCTCATTAGAAACCACACATCTAAACCCATTTTAATTTATGGATACAAATACCTATCAATTTCCTGATTATTTTTCAACATTAAACCACATTATCATACTTTATTTTTTTTGTAGGTATCTTTTTAACTACTTCTAATAATCATGCTTTAGCCTGTTTATAATTGAAAACTACTGAAAACACAGTTAAGACTACTAAAAACAGGTTAAAACTAAGCAAAAATGTTCACACTACGTAAATGATCAAAAATTTTCAAACATTTTTATAGATTTAGTGTATATGCAATTTAACCTTCTAAGATACATTTTTAATGTTATTTACTTTAGTCCAGTGGTTCTTAAGCTTTTGTTAGTTTATTCATCGTTACCCATTTAAATAATGTCATTACCCTAGCAACATTTTTGGAATATGAAAGGATAAATAATAGTTTTATCTGTTATTACGAATTTAATTGTATTCATGAAAATATAAAGATTTATCCAAACTGGCTTTGCAAATGTTTGAAAGTTCTGAAAAATAAATCACTAAGCATAAATAAATTAAATTGATAGCTTTACGTAACATATCACTCAGGGTTACAGTCTACGAGATTAACAAGAACTAATTTCAAGCTACTAATAAAACTAATGTGGCTATACTTCAACAAAATAAAGACTCAAAATGTTGCAGGTAAGTAAGTATCGTAACCAGCTAATAGGAAATAAACAAAAAAACTACAGTTACTCCGTTACCCTATAAAAATATTTAAATTGCCATGCTTAGGGTAATTTACCCACAGTTTAAGAAACACTGCTCTAGTCGGTTGTTTATAAAGGTAAAGAAATATTTAATTGCAGATGTGTCTCTTTATTTACATTTACAAGTTAAAGGGTTGGTCATTAGGTTTCTCTAGTAATGTGTCCATATCCAATCCTATTACACACAGTATCCATTTTTTTAAAAAGTTTCTACACTTCTTGCCCCTACTCTCTCTGTGGTTATGCTCGTGTTTTGTATTTGGGTTTTTGTTACCAGTGGCAATACAGAAGGTCATGTATTGTATGCATAGTTTCCATTGTTTCATGTTCGCTGTGAAAATTAGTATGGCTGTTCAACAGAGGTTGGTGTATGTTTTCGGTATGTGAACTGTTTTTAACGTTGCAGATTGGGGTGACGGTTCCTCAATTTTGGTTTGGCGATGCCTTGGTTAATGCACCTTCAAAGGAAAATAGTAATATGTCGCTTGGAGCAATACAAGAGGGATATTGTGTAAATAAATGTGAGAATTGAAAATAATAATGCATCATATAGGGATATAGGAAGATTGTATACAAATAGATTGAATAGGACTGGAGGCAACTTCTATTTATGGAATGCTGTTTGGTATGAGTGTGTGATATAAAAAACATCTATTTTGATGCAGGACACACTCAAGTTATTTTCAAGTTAACATTCCTGTATAACATTGATCAAAACTGAAGACATTTCGGCGAATTAAAGTTATGGCAAAATTTGTAGAAAAAAAGGTTAAATATACAAAAATATTAAAATAATCTACTTGAAAAACAACAAAGCCATGCAATCCTTGTTTTACGCCCACATGTCTTATGCTTCTGTTGCACATGTGCACCGTTTTAAAAGAAACGTCGCGTCGGCCTACCTAACGCACCGTACGCGTCGCAAAACAAGGATCGACTGAATGGCATACAAATTGCATTATTTTACTGACCGACTGCACTGTTGGGTGACCTCGTTCATTGAAACCGATGATTGTCCGGCATAGTACAACCGCTGACTACAATAACATTAAATTTTAGTGGTTTTTGGCAGTCACTATGAGTTGGCTGTTTCTGCAACACAGGTGATACACAAGTCTAATGGCTTATTCGGTCTTAGTAAACACCAGTGAACAAAATAAGTTAGTGGGTGTTTTTAACATATTTATATTGTAGGTAAATATTCATCTTCAAATATATTCAAAACCAATAACTTGTTTTGTAACACTGTATCACATAAGACAGTCATTAGACTTATGTATCACAGTCTTCCGAAAAACGTTAAAAGTGTTCAGAATGTAATTTTTTTTTAAATTAAAGACCACTCCAAGTGTGTGAACTTATGGGTCTGTGGTGAATGATATTTTTAGTCTGTGAATTACAAAATGTTTTTTTAATATTACAAACATTTTTTTAGAATAAATTTTCCAAGAATGTTAATGCTATTGGCCACGGACATTATTTTGAGCGGTTTGAAAATTTTGTTTTTTAATTAATAATCTTTCATGAACAACCAATCAAGCTAAAAACACTCTTCAGACAAGTAACAGTAATTTTGCACTATTGTTGACTTTTGCAGGCATATTTTAAACAAATAATAAAGAATCACAGAACAGTTTTTGTTATTCATTAATTTGTTTCAAAATTCCAACATTCAGAACGTCCTTTCAGTACTGCAGTGCCTTACAATGAACTATACCTAACTATGCCAAAGTGTATCCATTATTCAAGTGACAAAGAACAAAAAATCTTTTTACAAAAGTTCTCCCCAGACATGCCATTCAGAGCTCACTCCACAAGCTACACGAGCACTGAAGCCCTATCTATCGGTACAATCTCAGTCATAATATTCGCATGTATGACACCAAAGGCATTTCTTAATGGTTAGATTACGGCAGTTTGCCCCATCAGAATTACTATTGGAACACACTATTACCAAAATTTTAAAGTTGAATATACTAATGTTGAATCGTACAAGTTTGTAAAACAATGTAACCGGATTCCAAATGATTCATATACGATTCAATATGATTATGTTTGATGGTTTGCTCTAATTGAAATTGTATCTTGATAAAATTTTTATCCAACAAACATGAAGTTCATATAATACAACTCAAATTCAATATTAAATATAAATATAGCACAATATTCTAAATATATGTCATCTCATTACATTGATTATCTCAGGCTAAATTTTTATAACAAACTAAACATCAACCAAAAGCAAACAAAATGAAAAACAAACAGAATTTAGAATAGATCGTAAAAATTTATTAGAAATAGAAACATATATTTAGAATTTAGAATAGATCGTGAAAATTTATTAGAAATAGAAACATATATTTAGAATATATTTAGAATTTAGAATAGATCGTGAAAACTTATTAGAAAGAAATATATATTTAGAATATACATGTAGAATATATTTAGAATTTAGAATAGATCGTGGAAAAGTTATTAGAAATATAAATATACTGTATATTTAGAATAGATCGTGGAATTTTTTTTAGAAATAGAAATATATATTGGATCTGTATTCACTTTAACTCTTTGTGGCAATCAAGTTAGTTGTATATATGCAAGTCTAGTGAAAAAATAGCACTAAAACCAGAGTTTTTTGCAACCACAAGGTTTTCTCAAATATTAAGAAATGTATCTCTATTTTGCCCCTTGGAAACTGCAAAGCAGTTGACAATCCTCGGATATTAACGCACAATGATTTTAGGCAGAAAGATTATCTTTACATAAACCGTAATACATCGTTTAGTCCACCAGTAGATGGCAAGACAGTGCGAGGTACCCCCATTCTTAGAAGTTCAACGTGCTAAATAATCCAGAACTATAGACACGGTATGGTCATAAACCAATAATAGGGAGGTAAGGTTTTCATACTACCCAAACTTGCCTGATCCAAACTCCACTTTTGAAAGCAGGCATAAGGGTCAGTTAGATCCGACCAAGAAGTTAGCAGAGGTGCCACAAGACACAATAGAGATCAAAGTTCGAATAGGAACCATGAACTGGATCCAATAGATAAAGTGTACCATCATTCAAATGAATGAAATAATAATTTTTCAAATTTATATAGCGCTTTTCAGCTTTACAGCTCACAAGGCGCGTATAATAAATGCAATACAAAGAATCTAAGAACTCTGCCACTTCCAACCCCAAGGACAAGTGATGTTACTATCTTAGAAGGGATAAGAATAAAAACTGCCCAAAAGATGGAAAAGAGGAGTAAGATGTGGAACAAGACCAAGTAGATCTTGATACCAGAACAGCCTACCAGTCAGATCAGAGAAAGACAAATCATAGACAGAACGAATGGTCATAATGATGGAAATTGTACCAACGCAAACTCTACTACAGGCCTCTAACTTGATTGCCATGAAGTTTTGAATATTACAAAAAAAAACATTGTAAACACAACTGGTAGCATAGATATCAACAATAATTGTGATATCGACCTAGCATTTCTTCATATCTGATCAACTATTTTAACATTGATTGAACGACAAGAAAGTTGAGCCCTTATCAAGAAAAGATGGGTCGAGAACGTGTTGTGTAATAGGGATTTCGATGTGAAAGGCCTGTAATAGAGTTGGCGTTGATGGCCAGAGGATGAAACTAGATTTACTCATGGAAGTTTTTATTTTCCACTGCTCAATAAATCTATATAGTATAGCTAGATGCTTACTTCATCTGTTTAATGGGATGAATGGAAGAATATGAAGGATCAGATAGAAGACCAAATAGGAAGAAAATGAAGGAAAATAAGAAGAATCACAACAATAAAATCACAATAAAATGAAGCACAACAATAAAAATAAGAAAATAAAGGAGCCCAAAAAGGGTGAACAAAAAAACTATCCTACCTCTGACTGAGCTGTCTCTGCAGCTTGAGTTTGCCCTCAATCTGCTCGATAGGGAATTGTGGAATTTCGTAAGGCGCCGAAATTTCTTTTTGGTCCCCGTCGGTCTCGTCCTTCTTCTTCATGATGGCCGATGCAATCTCCTCCAGGGCTTGCTGGGACACGGTGAAGCCTGCTCCATCCAGCACTGGGCTCTCGCTCCCTGAAATAAAAGTACTTTTCAAAAGTGTTCACATCCCTTTACTAAAAAAATTGATACTCGAAATAAAAAGTCAAGAAATACCAAAAATAGGAACTGGTTACTCGAATGACTTAATTATAGCACATGAAAAAAAAATCCTCGAAATTATGACTTGAAATTATCACTAGTAATTATGACTAGTAATTAGGGCTAGAAATTATGAAAAAATCATACACAAAAAGAAAAATTAATTTCTTATCCCAATAATCATTAGCATGGCAAACAAAACACAAAAATAAACATCAATGTTTTGTTTTAAATTATATAAATTATGTATAAAGTTTAAGATCTTGTGAAAAAATTGTTTAAAAAACAAACAATAGAACAAAAGGTAAATATTGTACTACAATCGTTCGGTTTGGTTGTGACGTCACGCCCGACTGACGTCATAATTTCAAATAAGACTTGGGCTACACAAACAAGTATTTAAGTTAATTTTAACATTATCGTGACCCACCAAACCTAACCGGACTTTCCTCCTTAAATGGTTTTCGGTGGCTGAAAAACAATATTTGAGGAGTAAATTTAGCGTAAGTCTTGTTTCAACATATGACGTCATCAGGGCGTGACGTCACAACATTTTACATATAAGATTAACCAGACGTATGATTTGCTATATATATATTCTTGTAATTACTTTAATATTGCATCAATTTCAATAATAAAATCACAACGACATGAAAAACGGCAATCAGATGCATTTTTTACTGTATCTTTAAACAAAAATGAAAAATGTGACTTCACAATTTTCAACAAATTTTACATGTTTTCCCAAACTAATTTTATTGAGCGTTACGTAACAGAATCATATTTGTATACCTTGTTGTTTTGGAAAATACATCGAATTAATTAAAAAAAAAAGGATATTACTATTTTGTATAAAAGTTCTATAACATTGAAACTCCTGAATTATGAATATCCCGTGTAATGGCATACCTTAGTTATGAAAAATTTGAATGTTTTTCTTTAGAGGTTTTTAAGTGGTACGGAAAGTAACTTGAATAAATAGTAGATGGAATCTGTCAGATTACAAATGTTCCTTTTTATTATGATTTTAATAGAACTTGATAAACAAAGAAAAAAGGTTAAAGTTAGGTATGTAGCAATTCTAGCAGCAGTTCACATGTGTATTTTTTACATAACACCATGAAAGTTATATCAATTATTTTACATGAATTTTATAGTTTTGCACTTGATTTATATATAATATTTATTGGTTGTTTCATTTACTAAATTTATACTTAACAACGCGCAGAATAAAAATGTTATGGTTACCCATAAATAAAATTTCCTATCATTCAAATCATAAAAAACTGTCCAAGTGTTCTAATCTTCCTGAGATACAAAATCTCAGAGTTATGAAACAGCCAATGCTTCATAACTCAGGAGCTCTACTGTACTACTACTTATATATTGCTCTAACAATTCATTGGAAAACTGAAGTTAGTTTTAGTTTGAGGCTGACACTGGCAACTTTATGAAAAAGAAAAACTCGAAAGTCATTTCAAATCTTAAACCAGAATGGCGCCAAATTTACATAATGTTTGTAAACAAAAGTTGACTGAATTAACCAAGAATACAGATTTGTCCATTACATGGTTAACAGATGGATCTTGAGTGGATCATAATGTTACGCGAAAACTAATCTCTAATTTTAATTTTGCTTAAATTGAAAATTATTTTCAGGTAAGCTAACTAAAAACGTCAAGTAAATCAAGAAACATAAGCTATGAGACAACAAGTGTAAGTAGGCTAAGAATTAAATTTCTAAAAATAAATAGGCCTACCTTGAAACTCGAAATGTTAAATTAGTTATTTCAGCAAACCTATATAAAATTTTTCCTATTGAAGAATTTTTTTAGTTACGTCTTCAACAAATATTTTGACCAACTGATAACAAATCCAATTAGCCTGCTAATAAATAGCAAATAAACTAATCCCTTTACTTCATAGGGACGAACTATTCACCAACAATAAGGGTTAGTTTCACCGATAACTTCAACGTATTTTAGTCCTTAATGCCAGGTAAGAATTAATCATAATATAAGGATTAATCACATTTACATAATTCCGTCCATAAATAAATCAAGGAGAAATTATAGCATTTAACGAACAATAAAATTGTGTTACAATTAACGGTCGAACGATACACGAAATCTAGTTCATTTTTATCTGCAATTCAATCCAAAGGGACAGGCTGTTGGTGTAATGCACACTAACTTTTACATGGCAACACCGTCGCCTAAATATGTACTCGACGTGTCTAAATTTTGCTTTAATTAAGGACGAGAAGCTGTGTTTTGTATGCTGCACGATAAATGATTGTTCGCTTCGGTAATGTCTTTTAAATTTTAAACTTTACAAGAACCAATAAAATAATTTGACATTTCTCTGGTATAAAGTTGAGTTTGTGGTCGAGTCTGTTATTGCTGAGTCTACATTACATAGAAGTAACGATCTTATTACGAGTTTTACAACATTTTAGCAGATTGACGCCACTAAAACGATAGTATTTGAAAGAACAGTCACCAGCAATGAAGCTCAGAGGAATTTAAAGAAGTTTAAAAAAACTCGAGTTACGATTGAAAAGATGGATGGTAAATGATTATTTTAAAGATGAAGGATACATTAAAATATGTTTCAGAGCTATGTCAAACAGTATTACAATTAATTACTTTAGCCTATTTACCAACGGACCGCCATCACCAATGTCTCCCATGTATTAAACATGGGAATATATTTCTATGGTAATAACACTGTTTGTTTGACGACATACAAGTGTTTAATGAGCTGAGGTTGCAACACATAAGACACTAGGATATTTTTATACGATTCGCCTACTACGCCGACGACGGAAAAATAATAGCTTATTCGAGCTTTGCCTCTGACACTCGAAAAAAGAGCAAAAAAGAAATTAAAAAATAATTTTTAATAAAGTAATAATATTTATTCCGTAATTGTTGTAAATATCGCTTGACTCTCAAATAACGAACAAATTAAAATTAAAAATAAATGTTTTGTTGGCACACGTGATACAAATTTATGATCGTCATGCCACCATTTATTATTTACCGATCAAATTAAAATGGAATTGTAAAGACTAATTAACGGACAAACGAAACTTAAGTTCTTAATACCGAACACAATTTTCTTTCAATTATCTAATTGTTATATATGAACTAAAATTAATTTGAATGTTAAAATTAATGTTCTCTTAATCTTTCTTTCTTTAGTTTTCGCTTTGTTTCCATCGTTCATTTATATTTATCTTTTCCTATTTATCATCTTCGTTCACTTATATTTCTCTTTCTTGAACCACCACCCATACAAATGTTTCAAGATTATTAAGCAAATCCTAAAATCTTTCATTTCCCGTTTCCTCTTCTTTTAATAATCTTCTCCGTGTCCTCAAAAGCTCTCCCCCCCTTCCCCTCAACCGAAGCGCTAATCCCCCCCTCTCCCCTTCTAAAAAATGTAGCTCAGAATATTCAGTCACAACATTTCGACATTTACTGAAATTTTTGATAGATTAAAAAATGGATGATTCACGACTTGTTCAGTCAGTCATGCAATCACGCCATGCGATGCTGACGACCTCAAATCAAAGAATTAACCGAAGTGATGGCCAGTGGGTGCGGTCGACGACTGCAGCTGTGTCTTGCATTGCGCTACATTATCTAGTGTTCCGCAGTATTATCCAGCACTGCGCAATGTTATCTAGTTTTTGCGTAATACTGGATAGTTTTGCGCAATACTTGACAGCTTCAATCGTCGACCGCAAGCAATGTTTTTGTTTTCGGTGTTACCCGAGTTTTGACAAACAATAAATGTATGCAAAGATGCAGCCCCGAACGGCCATGGACATAACAAGAACAATTCAAGAATAGTGCCAAACAGATCCGGAACAGATCTGAAATGGATCTGGAACAGATCTGGAATGGATTCGGAACAGATCCAGAACGGATTCAGAACAGCTTATGGACGGTTCCAGAACATACCAAACTGTAGTATCGCATGCATGATTTTTTTCAAGCATTTCGTGACGGGAATAATAAAATATTTAAGTGGACTCTTAATAACCTATTAATTACCGTACATTAATTCGATCGCGTAGGGTATTTTTCGCCAAGGGTATTAGTTAATAAGATTAAAATGACATTTTAGTCAGTGAATGTGCCTAAATATAAATAAGAGCGGTTCAAATAAAAAGAATTGAAAATAGTTTTAATTATCTATTCATTAAACATTAAAATACGAATCTGTTTATAGGCAAGAAACTATTTAAGTATTCTTGCGTCATCGCTGTCGTCGTCCATAAGTATTTAAGTTTGCTTCATTGGAAGTTACCAAAATTGTATTTAAGAAAGTTAAGTTGTTTATTATGAACTCTTCACCAACATTTATCAGTGGTGTTTGTTCGAAAATTAATATCTAATGGAGCCTTAACCAAAAATAAAGTTTCTACTTTAAAATTTAATCACAAATGTTTATTGAGCAGAACAAGTATGAGGAAATTCGTAAACGAATGAAAGCTGTGACCGAGTAAGAGTTATGAACACAACACAATTAATATATATATTATATATCATATACATATACATATATATATATACATACACATATATACATATATACATATACATACACATATATACATATACATATATATATATACATACACATATACATACATATATATACATATACATATACATACATATATATACATATACATATATATACATACACACATATATATACATACATATATATACATACATACACATATACATACA
>JARUHE010026470.1:0-16474 GCA_031471125.1 Archaeomysis grebnitzkii | reverse complement strand
TATATAAATATTTCGGCCTTCAGTGTACCTCGTCTTCATTATATAAGACACTTGACGAGAATATAAATATACTTTTTCTTAGAAATTGTAACTGAATTACATAGTAAACTAAATATATTGTTTATTTTTATAATTTAATTATATTATGTAGACATGTGATTGAATTAAAATTTTAAAAAGTTATATACTTAAAATTATATAAATATATATATGTACGGAAAATGGCTTCACCTGTACCAAAAAAAACTATATAATTAGGTAACAAAAGATAAATTAATTAAATTTAGATCATATTCTATTACAAAATGAACGTATGTAGCATATACATCTATTTTTAAATGAATTTGTTTGTTAATTCAGCATAAAAAAGACAATGTAGTTAGATGAACACATGATGTACATGCACCTGAGTAGGCCAAGAGTACCCGAAGGCCACTTTTCCACTATGAAATTACACATGAAGGCTGAAATGTTGGTCTATCTATATATATATATATATATATATATATATATATATATTCGAAACGAAAACACTGAAAGATAAAAAATGTTTTATACTATATTTTATAAAGATAAATAATGTTAATATTACAGGCAATAAATACAAAAGTAAATATTTACAAACGAAAAATTCAATTACATGATTGATTTAAAGCTTACACACTCTTTCCATACAATCATTAGCACATGATGATATTTTACTTGATTGTAATGTGTTTTCACTAATTTAGTTATGAAATAGTATAACCAAAAATAATTAGATTTCTAAAATATTAAAGCGAATAAATTATTATAATTACATCACTTGAAGAAACATTTTCAAGTTTTCCATCTTAAATATTTAATTATCTCTTGACATTGTAATTTACTACTATTTACTTTTAACCTTTCGTATAATATAATGAAAAGCTTGTCACAAAGGGTAGGCCTAATGGTTGTTTTAAGGATTCTCTTTAAGGTATTCTGATATTTCATTAAAAAAACATATGATCATACTGGGTAAGAATTTATTTCTAGCACTGTTGAACATTCAGAATAATCACTTTAATGAGGTTTTTATTATACTTGTATTTCAATATTACTATTTTAGTTTAGATGTCGTTTGATATCCTCATCATTATTGATCGATTGTGTTTTAAGAACACTTGTCCTTATACAGAAGACCAATGTCATACAATACTAATAACAACAATAATAATCTTTTTTATATAATTACAATACATAAATATATACAAACAAATTATTTTAGATAAATTTAGAGCAAAACAAAATATACCTAATTCAAATGTTCATGGAGTATGATATATAGGCATATCAATTGAACGCAGCTCATTCCGATCAACATAGAAAATGCGTGATACTAAAGCTTCAACATCGTTTTCAAAATAGTATATATATTATATTTGTCATTAAAAACTAATTCAATTACCGATAAAAAAACAGACTTTCTTTTTATAAATGATACAAATTTTGAAATAAAAGAGCATTTGCTATGTAAAATTCTAAAAAACAAATTTGACTTAAAAGATTTATATAATTGTTAAAAGTTAAAACATTTAATTGGCAACAATGATGGTTACTTGAGCCATAAGAGACACGTAAGATTTTCTTTAAAGCCTTATGCTAACCTACACTGAATTGATAAAATGCCTTTTCACAATTAAGATTATAAAATCACAAACCTGCACCAGAAAACTGCATTAAATAGGTCTTAAAAATAGTAATAAGGAAGCATCCATTCAACGAAAATGATCCCAGAAAGTATTTCAATTAACGTTGACTTGATTAACTATTCTACGTTTGATGTATTAGTGTGACTTATACACCAATTTTGTAAAGTTCAATTAATTATGTGACCATTGCTTATGATACGCAAAAACAGACAATTATTTTAATTGTTATTATGTTCATTTAAGCGCGTTTCTAAATTTGTTTCAATTACAGCAAAGTATTTTATGAAAATAATGGAAAAGAAAAATTCAACCCTAATGACAGTAAATTAATATTCTTACCATTCAACTCTTATGTGGAGCATATCAAATAATAAATTTAGAAGCACGATTACAGGAGCACAAAATTGATTATAGGAATGGAGATGAAAATAATTATTTGTTTTTTAATTCTGCAAACATTGATCACAGAGTTTATTGAGACTCGTCAAAATTGGTGTTCAAGACAAATAAGTTCATCAAATGTAGAATAGTTGAGTCAACGTCAATTGAAAAAAAATCCAAATACGAAAGGTCTCTGGGATCGTTTTTGTTGAATTGATGTTTCTATAATATTATTTGACAAAATGTTAAAATGCTATATGACAACTCTCTTGGTGTTATGTATATGAGCGTTTTTGTTTTAAGAAATCGATCAAACGTTTTCTATTGATGGAATGTCAGATGCGGAACTAACACAGTTATAATACTGAAATAAAAGTATAAGAAACTAAACTGTTAATTGTTAACATACGGCCATAGTTATAACATAGATGCTTATTTTATCTATGGCTATATATATAAAAGTCTGCCATAAACATACAATAAAATAACTATATAATAAACATAATAAAAAAAACAATAGATAATACAAGGCTATTTAATATAACTAAAATTGAAAAAAATGTATCATAAGATTTATTCTTAAGGAAAATAATTTTAAAACTCTTAAATCGAAATATATTCTCAAACTGAAAAAAAGAGAATAAAAAAAACATTGTTTTGTTCGACGGTAATCTTTGGTTTTATAAAAACAATCTAACCAATAGTCTTGAAAGCCTTCCTTTGTTTTCTAAAAGCTTCCAAGTTTATTAAAGCAACAAAACGTCGAGATAATTTGTGGTCTTTTTGAAAAAATCTTCAATAAGCCGAAAGTTTGAAATTTGAAAAATAATAAAACAAATGTTAAAAAATCTTCAATAAACTGAAAGTTTTGAGATTAAAAAATAATAATAAAATAAATGTTAAAAAAAATCTTCAATAAACTGAAAGTCTTAAATTGAAAAAACTAATAAAATAGATTTTTAAATAAGAAAAAAATTATGAATTACAATAGCATGAACAAATTATAAAGTTTTATAGATTAAAACTTTAATCAAATAAGCAACTGATTAAAAACCAAGTGTAGTTTATTAATTTTGTAAAAATTTTGAAAAAGTTTTTAATTTTCAAAAGTAATAGAACTTTCAAATAGGTAATCAAAATAAATTTTGAAAATTTAGATAAAGGGACATAATGTAAGATATATAATAGCTTTTCATATTTGATTTAAGTTTAGGCCTTTAGTTGGTAGAAATTATATAATATCTAAATAAATAAAAATCAATTGAAAACTTAAATAATACTCACTTTTACCATTGATTAATCGGACAATACTTAAAAATTTGACTACGATTGCTCAAATAAAAAACCATGACTTGACACAGATATACGTATAATAAGAATTTAGGCTTAATAAAACTTCAATAAATTTTAAAATAAAAATGAATTTTAACTAATTCAATTTTTTAATTAGTTAATATTCAAATGTTTAATTCAGTAAACCTTTACCCTTCATTAAACATAGGGACAAATTTGTCACATAGCATATGGGTTAGTTTCAATAGTAATTGTAATATATTACAGGTTTTCGAGAAAGTCATGCATTGTGTAAATAATAATTTATTTATACTTTCCTTGTAAAATTAACAGCTATAATGTAGTTCAATGCTAGTTAATAAAACTACCATTGAGCCAATACGGTGTAGGATGTTCAACTACTTTTAGTGTGAAGTTAAAATAATTAAACCTTGAAACAAATGTGTTACAACTGTTTGAATGTTTCAACAGATTTTCTTGTCTCAAGGGAAATTTGTATTTATACAAGGAAGGCAAAATAGAATATTTACTATTAAATAATGAGCTGATAAAGTTTGTATTTCACCATGAATATAAACACTTAATGGGTAATTGCTATCTTTTGTTCATTATATTTTTTGTGAGAACTATTTTAACTTTAACTTTAAGTTTAGCTAATTAACCTTTAATAAAAACTAATATTTATAGCCTTTTAAAAACAATACAAATAAATAACAGAAAAAATAAACACTAAAAGTTTATTAATTTATGGGAACTTTTTAACAATAACATTTTTTTCCAATAATATCGAATTACTTCCATCAATTAACTTTATCTACACACTCTCAAATTTCTTTTTTATTCGCCTAATTGCAATTATTTTAGTCAAGCGGAATTCAATTTTTAAAAGTAAAATGCATACACAAAGATGTATACATTTCACAACAAACAGGTATACACAATTTACAAGTTTTGTTTCACATTTTGTAAGATAGAGGTATACACAGTTTACAAGTTTTTTCACATTTTGTAACATAGAGCTATACAAAATTTACAAGTCTTTCACATTTGGTAACAAAGAGGTATGTACAATTTAAAAAAAATCACATCTCATAACAAAAAGGTATACACAATTTACAAGTTTTTCACGTTTCGTAATAAAGAGTTATATACAAACTACAATTTATTTCACATTTTGTAACAAAGAGGTTTGCACAATTTACACGTGTTTCATCTTTTTAACAAAGAGGTATGCAACATTTATAAGTTTTTTTTTCACGTTTCGTAACAAAGAGGTATACACAATTTACACGTTTTTCATCTTTTTAACAAAGAGGTATGCAAAATTTATATGTTTTTTTCACGTTTCGTAACAAAGAGGTATACACAATTTACACGTTATTCATCTTTTTAACAAAGAGGTATGCAAAATTTATAAGTTTTTTTTCACGTTTCGTAATAAAGAGGTATACACAATTTACACATTTTTCATCTTTTTAACAAAGAGGTATGCAACATTTATAAGTTTTTTCACGTTTCGTAACAAAGAGGTATACACAATTTACAAGTTTTTTGTTTGGTAACAAAGAGGTATACACAATTTACAAATGTGTTTCACATTGCGTAACAAAAAGGTATGCACAATTTTTAAGCTTTTTCACATTTCATAACAAAGAGGTATACACAATTTAAAATTTGTTTCACATTTCGTACCAAAGAAGCATACATAATTTACAATCTGTTTCACATTTTGTAACAAAGAGGTATACATTATTTACACGTTTTTCATCTTTTTAACAAAGTGGTATACAAATTTATAAGTTTTTACACGTTTTGTAACAAAGAGGTATACACAATTTACAAGTTGTTTCATATTTCGTACCAAAGAAGTATACACAATTTGTTTCACATTTTGTAACAAAGAGGTATACACAATTTACACGTTTTCATCTTTTCTATAAAGTGGTATACACAATTTATAAGTTTTTATACGTTTCGTAACAAAGAGGTATACATAATTTACAAATTGTTTCACATTTCGTAGCAAAGAAGTACACACAATTTACAAGTTGTTTCACATTTCGTACCAAAGAAGTATAGACAATTTGTTTCACATTTTGTAACAAAGAGGTATACACAATTTACACGTTTTCATCTTTTTAACAAAGTGGTACACACAGTTTACAAGTTTTTCATGTTTCGTAACAAAGAGGTATACACAACTTACAAATATTTTTCATATTGCGTAACAAAGAGGTATACACAATTTACAAGTTATTTCACATTTCGTAACAAAGAGGTATACACAATTTACAAATTATTTCACATTTCGTAACAAAGAGGTATACACAATTTACAAGTTATTTCACATTTCGTAATAAAGAGGTATACACAATTTACAAGTTTTTCATATTTTGTAACTAAGATATATACAACATTGCAGGCATACAGATAAATTAATTTGCATCTATAGTCTCATATATCGGCTTCTCAGGCTTTACTCCTCAAGCTTTTTGAACGACGAAGCCGGTCATAAATCTCTTGGATATGTGGTTTAATTGGTTGTTATAAACTAGAAAACGTTGATGTCATCTTACGTAAAGTGTCCGAAATAGAAAACATTGTGAAGCTTTTTATTCGATTCTTTGTTGAAAAGATGCGGTCATAGATTTATTTTGCCTTTCGCATACTTCCAACCGACGAAAACGTATGCCTCAAAATGTCGATACATTTACGTCTTCACGTAAAAGTTTAGGAAAGTTATTTTAGACTTGTTCACATACTTTCAAGTCCAAGCTGTACATAGCTTATAAGAACATAAATTATTCTAAAAAAATGAACTAAATATCATAACATGAATGCTTGTACCAATAATTATCCACCAAAATCCATGGTTTTACATCAACATTTGACCATATATAGTTCACCACTAGATCATAAGAGGGATGGTTTACAATTCAACATCTTGGTTTTATAAAATTAAACTTCACTTTGACGAAACTGTTTTCTCAGAAAAAAAAACATTTTAGTGAATTGCTTCCTTCGAAATAACATTTTATTGATTTGAATATAACGAAATGTCTTTCTCAGAAATTTAAACTTCAGAAATGTCATTTTAGCGAATCGTTTTTTTGCAAAATATACATTAGGTGAAATATAATTTTGTAGAATTATTCGGTAAATGTATATTTGGAAGAAACCAATTCGTCAAAGTAATATTTCTAAGACACCAATTGGCTAAAATGATATTTCTAAAACACCAATTCGATAAAATGATATTTCGGAGGAAAAAAATCGCTAAAATGATATTTCTGAAGATGCAATTCTGAAAAATTCATTTTACTAAAGAGATAGAGTTTCCGCGCGGCCGCATCATGATTTAATGATCTTGAATATCTTAACCCCGTGTAAATTAACATTATCTCCTCCAATTTTGTCATGGTTCAGTCAACTTTTATAGATTGAATCCGTTTTTTGTGATTCAATGTTGTGTCTTTTGATAGAATAAAAAAAAGCTGGATATGACCACGTATTAACACAAAAATGTTATGTTATTTGTTCTTGTTTTTTCAACAAAGCACAGTGAAATCATATTTATAGGCCTTGAACGACGTGCTATTTTACAGTACTACCATAACAGTGTTTCTATGCACATATTGAATAAACAATAAAGTTAATTATTTAAATTACAAATAAAAATGAAAAAAATTGGACAAAAAATTAAATATTCAAGGTAAAATAAATTATTTTCATTTGCAGACGAGTTTTTAGTGGTCACTTTTAACAAAATGCATTTTTATAATTAATGTTATAACAATATTTTTTATCAATATATTGAATAAATAATAAAGTTGATTCATTAAATGTCAAAATAAAAAATTAAATAAATTTAACAAAAAAATAGAAAGCTCAAGGTAAATGAGAAAATTAGATTATTGTACCAGGTGACAAATTCTCAGCGACCATTTTCGACAAAAACATTCCTGAGATTGACATTTTGCTAAAATGATATTTCCCCAAATGTACTTTCTGGAAAACAATTTCGTCAAATTGATATTTCTAGGAAAACAATTCGCCAAAATTATATTTCGAAGAAAACAATTCGGCAGATTTATGTTTCTACAAATACAGTATTTAATATTTCTAATTTACATTCAAAATACTTGCTTTCTCAGAAATATCAATTTAGCGAATTGTTTTCTGCGAAATATACATTTGGCGAACTATAGTTTTAGCGATATGTCATTTTCAGAAACTTAATTTGTAAATATCATTTTGTCGAGATATCATATTTTATAGAAATTGTAATCAGAAAATTATGTGATCGAGGGTGGGTGAGGCCATTTGGTCAGTCTGTGATTATGTAGGTCGAGGTGAGTGGGACTAAGTTGACAGTCTGTATAGTTATAAATATGTCTTTCGAGGTGATTGTGACTAAGTGGGCAATCGGTGATTTTGTGGGTTCTGGTGAATGGGACCAAGTAGGAAGCCTGTAGTTATGTGGGTCGATCTTCGTAGGGATAAATGGGTGTCCTGTAATTATGTAGGTCAGTGTGAGTGAGGCTAAGTAGCCAGTCTGTAAGGATGGAGGTCGAGGTCGAAGTGAGTGGGGCTAAGCGGGCAGCCTGTAGTTATTTGGGTTAAGGGAATGAAGCTAAGCGGCCATCTTGTAAATATATGGGTTCAGATAAGTGGGGGTAAATAGGCAGCCTGTAATGATGTGGGTTGATGTGGGTGGGGCTGAGTGAGGATCCTATGATTGTTTGGGTCGAGGGGCCAATTGGGTAGCTTGTCATTATGTGGGTCCAAGTGATTGATGATTTAGTATTATGTCTGTAATGATGTAATTCGTACCAAATTTGTTCAAATAAAGTACGACACATGTTACAAAACAAGTACAGGTGTACATTGGAAGTGATTTTAACTGTTAGTGAAATATCAAATGTTCAACTAAAATTACAAAGAAGAAATACTGATAAATTTTTGGAACAAATATGTTCTTTACAGACAACATGAAAAAGAGATCAAATATTTAACATGGGAGGATAACCATCAGTATGAACCACATTAGATATCGGATACAAGAATATTTGGATCTAAAAAAAGCACAATTGAGGTAGCTCACATTCAAATACGATATATCTTACCTCACTTGATCTATTGCCGGTCTATTTAGTATCACAGAAAGAACTACATTTGAGCATTGTGTGTTCGTGCTTCAATTTGATTAATTTTAGAAATGTAAAATTATGTGTTTGTATTTCAACACAATAATTTTTAGTGTTTTCATCACTTATAATCTAAAAAAATGAATTATCGGATAATGATGGATAACAAAAAATAAATTTTATGCAGTTGTTATTGTACTCTATTAATCTTATTATTGTTATTATAGTCATTTTAACTATTAAATTGTTATTATTAAAATTATTACTTTTATAATTCTCACTGCTATTATTATTATTATCGTTATTCTTATTGCTATCGTTATTCTTATTATTATCGTTATTCTTATTATTTGTATTATTATTTTTATTGTTATTATTGTTCTTATTATTTTAGTTTCTATTATTTACTTTCTTATATTAGCATTATTAATGTTTTTGTCATGAGTTGATTGGTTGTTGATCATATAACTATTACCATAATCATTATCACTACTATTATAATTATTCTTACCATTTATTATTTTGCTTATAATTATATTTATAATTATCATTATAATCATTATAATCGTTATTATCGTCATTAGTATAATTATCATTATAATCATTATAATCGTTATTATCATTATTAATATACAATTATTTCTCCCGCAGAAGTTGCTTTCAAGTCCTGTCGATTATAACTTCAGTTTAAGAGAAAAAAGAGGCTCTAGAGTTATCACAGGTAAGTTCGACATTAATTAGTTTTTCTTCACTATTTAAAAAAGACCAAAATTCATTGAAATTTCTGTTGGAAGCAACTCTTGCTAAGCTAATATAAGATAATAGGATCGTGCAGGCTAACCTTGAAAAGGCCATAGGACCACTATTTATTTTGGGGTTTTGGTAGTAATTTCATGAGATTTTTTCATTATTTATAGTTTTTCAGTAATTTTGTGTGAATTTGTAATCATTTATTGTTCTTTTGTGTAGTTTTCTGACAAATCATAAGCAAAATTTAAGCAAGGAAAAAACAAAAATAAATGTTTTCCCTTCAAAGTGATTCAGTACATTCAACGCTGATCAATAGTTTCTCTCATCTCCTGAATCAGACCCCTTTTATTGGCTGTTTTCTTAGATCAAAGCACGCTAATCTCCTGCGATCTCCTGATCGGGTGATCTTTTGGAACATAAAGCGATGATTGGTTAATCTCCTGGATCAAAGCATGTTGATTGGCTAATCTCCTGGATTAAAACTTGTTGATTGGCTAATCTCCTGGATCAAAACTTGTTGATTGGCTAATCTCCTGGACCAAAACTTGTTGATTGGCTAATCTCCTGGATCAAAACATATTGATAGGTTAATCTCCTGAATCAAAACTTGTTGATTGGTTAATCTCCTGGATCAAAATTTGTTGATTATCTAATCTCCTGGATCAAAACTTGTTGGTTGGCTAATCTCCTGGGTCAAAACTTTTGATTGGCTAATCTCCTGGACCAAAACTTGTTGATTGGTTAATCTCCTGGATCAAAACTTGTTGATTGGCTAATCTCCTGGATCAAAACTTGTTGATTGGCTAATCTCCTGGATTAAAACTTGTTGATTGGGTAATCTCCTGGATCAAAACTTGTTGATTGGCTAATCTCCTGGATCAAAACTTGTTGATTGGCTAATCTCATGGATCAAAACTTGTTGATTGGGTAATCTCCTGGATCAAAACTTGTTGATTGGTTAATCTCCTGGATCAAAACTTGTTGGTTGGCTAATATCCTGGATCAAAACTTGTTGATTGGCTAATCTCCTGGATCAAAACTTGTAGCACAGATGAAGCATTGCAAGCTGTAGCCTAAGATTGTCATAATCCAGTCATTGTTTTATTTCTTATTTTGCTCTCCGGTGTTGGTAGATTAGATATATAGCCTGACCTAGATAGCGAGTTTTCGTCGTCGATGATATTCTTGTTGTCATTCCGGTTTTCCTTGTCGTAACTTCCAGAATTGCATTACTGCTTCGATTGTTTTGTGTTTACACTTTCTAACCAAGTTCAATTTTTTTTCTGTTTTTTTTCTGTAGCTACCTTGTATCCAGAAAATCAATGCCTTCTATAACCATCTTTCTGGCTCTTCTCTGATCTTTTAGGAACTTTATTTTATGAGTGGAACTCTTTTTTTGCATTTACAATCATGACGAAACCAATACATTTGCATTTGCTAATTTCAAAGAGTTCATCTGCATTTATTTTAAATTTCTCAAATTGTTTTTTGTAGTTTTTATTGTCTTTCCTTTCGTTGTTCTTCCAAGCCTCGTTCGTGTGTCACTGTTGGGAGAGACGCTTTCTTTAAAGAAAGTTCAACATCAACACAAACCTTTTCTTATTCTTCAGCCAACGTTGGATGTTTGTTATTGTCGGTGTCAGTTGTTGTCTTGCATTAATGTCAGCCTTCATAAAATCAGCGTAAGTGGAAAACATTTTTGCGTATCTCACATGGCGAACCAAAAATCTCGAATTCTCCCTCGTAGTAGTTGCCATTTATACAATTCACGTTGTAAGCTTTAATGTTTTTTTTTCATTCTTTTATTCTACAGTTTTAATAAAGACTGAACAGTAAATACTTTTATTAATGTAATAGTTTTTGAAATAAACAAAAGTAAACTGTATATTTTCATTGTTTTTATTATTTATTAGATTGTCACTTGACCTGTTTAAAGTTTTCTGGAGTGCTTAAATTTTCCCATTTTTAATTACACACTTGTACAAAAATACAAGTTTAAGAAGGTGAAAAACTAATTATATTTTCTTTAAAAAAACAGTGCAGATATTAGGTGACTGAAAATACATTGAAATATTTATTCTGTCACGTTATCACATGAACAATGGTTCTTGCACTCAACGTGAAATACGCCATATATTGAAATAGCTGGTGGTCAATCAAGCAAGGTTTCAATTGTATTATAATTTTACATGCTTGTTTATGAAGCCTATTGTAAATAAAACTTGAAAAATTATTTTCACTCCTTTTAAATTTGTTCTCGTACCCAACCAATTTTCTTAATTTCTTAGTTTTTGGTCATAAACGAACAGGATGTGGGTGCCAAGCACATTCACTCTATTAACTTATATAGTTGTGCATGTGCTCTCAATCGACAGCCTATCTATGTACCAACCAGACGTAACCTTGATAACGGACGAGAAGCGGTGTTTCCAATGAGACTTTGTGGAGCAAAAACTGATTAAGCTGAAACGTTCTATATTATCTTACCTCGATTGAAAAAAATTGAGCTGTTCGATATTCATTTTCATTCATTATAAATTCATGAAAATCCATGAAAATTTGTTCTAAGGATAATATTTGTTTTGGGACGAATTAAAAGTCTTTTTTTGAAGTTTAACAAAACCAGATTAATTTTCTTATTGTTTTATATTACTTTTTATTCAACATTACATTTTTGAATTAATTTCAATCAAGCTTTTTGTGCAATTTTTTATCTCATTTTTTTAAACAAGAAAATATTCTTCGTAAATCTTGTTTGAAATTGATTTATTCACTTTTTGAAATATTAAAGAACGACATATTTCACATTTGAAATTTATTTTGATCTTATGCAATTTGTTTACCTATTCATTTTTATGCAATGATTTATTGGTGCTAGAACTTGTTTATAAGCCTTCATACAAAATCAATAACGTTTCAGAAGATTCTAAAGATAATATTATTGAATAGATTTAAGAAAACTGTTTGGATTTTTTTATATAATAATGCAAACAAACAATAACAGGTAACAAACATTTGAAATAAACAAAATATAGTGATAATAATAAAAAATATTAGAAAAAATAACTAATGATACTGAAATAAAACATAACAGTTCCAACAACATCATGAACGATAATAACAATTATAATAATAGTAGATATAGTAACCATAATAAATAATATTATGAAATAATGTTTTAGTAATAGGAAGAATGACAATAATAACACTACAACTACTACTAATAACAAATCTAAGAAACAGTAGCGATGATAACACTACAACTAGTACTAATAATAAATATAAAAACAATAACAATAATAACACCACAACTAGTACTAATAATAAATATAAAAAACAATAACAATAATAACACTACACCTACTAATAGTAATAAATATAAAAAAAACAGTAGCAATAATAACACTACAACAAGTACTAATAATAAATATAAAAAACAATAATAATAACACTACAACTACTACTAATAATAAACAAAACAAAAAACACTGACACTAATTACACTACAACTACTACTAATAACAAATATAAAAAAGAACAATAACAATAATAACACTACAACTACTACTAATAACATACTTAGAAAAAATAACAGTAATAACACTACAACTACTACTAATAATAAATAAACCACAGCAATAATTAAACTACAACTCGTACTAATAATAAATATAAAAAACAATAGCAATAATAACACAATAACTAATACTAATAATAAACAAAAAAATAATAAAAATAATAACACTACAACTACTATTAATAACAAATACTAAAAAACAATAACAATAATAACACTACAACTACTACTAACATTAAATATAAACATCAATAGCAATTATAACAATACAACTACTACTAATAACAAATATAGAAAAACAATAACAATAATTACACCAAAACTACAACTAATAACATTCATAACACAACAATAACAATACTAACACTACAAATACTACTAACAATAAATATAAAACAAACAATAATAATAATAACAATACAATTACTAATAATAACAAATATAAAAAAAACAATAACAAATATTTAAAAAAAATAATAACAATTATAACACTACAACTACTATACAGTGGGGCACCAGGTGTACATTTGGAAAAAATTCATATCTTTAAATATGATCATTTATATTTTTTTTCATGCACCAAGGGTCTATTCAATACACAAATAAAAACAATAGTCGGCATTTTTAATTGTTCACTACTTAAAAATAATAAGATCTACCAATTAAAGGAAAATTAAAAAATCATAATTAGAAGAAGCACATTTATGTAGTATTTAAAACAGTGTCTATTGACAAAAAAATTACTTTCCTTTTGTTTTCATTTATTTTTTAAATCATATTATATTTCAAAATAAATTACATATAGGATGAGGTTTCAAAAAATTTCAAATACCTTACAGCCATGTAATCAATATTAAATGAAAATAATTAAAATATAATATGAATTTTGTTATATATGAAGTAGTAGTTTTTGTTGGCTTCATTTGGCCTCATCATGAATAAGATATTCATTTAGAATACACTTTCATATTCCTTGTCTGAAAATTTCATTATCCGAAAGGATCCGGAACATGTCCTAATTATAACTTAATTGTGTAAATTGTAACAATTTTTCAAATAAATGAGAGAACTTGGTAATTTATTTAATTAGTTCGTTATTTATATTTATTAATTCAATCAGAATGTAATGACACATGATCATTCTCCATCTAAATTTATTTTAAAATAATGAAAAGAAGGTTTTATTCAAAATTCTATTCATTCTATTCTATTCAATAGTCATATCTTCATCCTCCCTGTCATCCACCAGGAGCGAAATATAACTGTCCTCTAGGTTTCGGGAGGTACCGTTATTCTTCAATGAGCAAGATACTGTTTTATGACTCTTAGCAACACATAATTTGCAGGGATGATTTGGTTCAGAAAAACTTATAGTAGGGTCAGATCTTACCCATAGTCTGTAAAACCATCAATAAGAATAGCAGTTTGTGAAGTTTTTCAAGCCAAGTTCCTTCGATAGAATCTTAACTACTTGTTAAGGTAATCCTGTCTTTGTTCTGATTTATTAGCAAGTCCTGTATCATCATTGTGTTCAATTAATTCTGTAGAATGTGAGAGTAAACTATGGATAGTTGGGGTCATCTTAATCCACTTTTTACCTTGCAGGTTATTAATCTTTCTAGTAGTCTTACAGAGGTTGCAATGCAGAAGTCTCTCAGATTATCAGTCTTAATTCTTAGATTGCTATTGTATAGGCGCATTATTACCCACATTCGTAGTATAATGTCATACGTATTATCTTCAAGTCTTCCAGGAACAAATTCTGCTAGAATATTTCTACCTATATCATTATCTAGTATTCTTCTAACTGCCACACCAGTGGTTGTTGTACCTCCATGGCCAGTTGAATCTGGAACATCTATTCGAATTGAAAGTTTTTGCAGAATTAACTTTTGAAGTCTTAACTTTGCTGCTTTGAGTTCGTCTAGTGTCACTCCAATCATAATGTTCAATATTTAAATGAACTACGATCTTTACTATAAAATCATTAGAGAAATCTTCAACGATTGATTCTAAATTTATTTTTATTTTTTAGTTTTTCATTTAGTTTTATAGCACTTCTTCTTAAATTATCAATTATTTTTCAATTGCTTCTCAATATCTTCATTTTGCATATTTTTTACAATTTATTAAGTTTGATACTCTTAAAATATTCTCTCCAAATGATTTAGATGCATTTATTTGATGCTTCTTTGCTTCTCTATAACAATCAATGGCAGTCTTAGCATCAAGTTTCAAATTTAACAAATGTTCTGCTTCTAGAGTGAAATTTTCTGATACCATTTTGGCCAAATTTTTGCATTTAATAATTAATTTTTCTTTAAAACACTGTATTTATATCTGAAAGTATACTAAAAAATCATTAATAGGATATATTAACTTAACAAAATTAATATTAAGGAGTAATCAGTAAATGTCCACATGGTCAGGCAAAATACCCCACTGTGCAATGGTTTATAACATTTTAGAGATGGTTAATTGGACCTATAAAATGATAAATAGGAATTTCAAAATAGCTAATTGGTAATTGAAATTCAACAATGGTTTGCTGAGTTTTTGAATTTTTGAAATAGTCAATTTCAAAGTTAGTTTCAGTTTAGTGGAGCACTCAAAATAATTAGGATGTTGATACAAAAATAAACAATAAATAAAAGAATAAAAAATAAATAAATAAATAATAAATAAATGAATAAATAAATAAACAAATAAATAATTAAACAAATAAATAAATAAATGAATAATTAAATAATTAAATAAATAAACAAATAAATAAATAAACAAATAAATAAATATATAAATAAATAAATAAATGAATAAAATAAACAAATAAACAAACAAATAAATAAATAAATAAATAAACATATAAATAAATAAATAAAAAAAAAATAAATGAATAAATAAATAATTAAAAAAATACAAGATACATAAAAATAAGAGTTTTATTATTTTTAATTACTTCAAATTGTTAGTACGATTTACCTGACTTGTGTCACCCCATGAAATTGCTCTATTTCGTCTGGGGAGGTTTTCCAATTGAGGCTTCTCAGTGGAGAACAGAAAAATGTCATTTTCCTCCTTGTTAGGTGAGGAAGGTTCCTCCTTTTCTATGGCAGACATTTTCATTTGCAAATCATGGTTAAGCCTCCAGAGATTATAGTATCACTGAATTCAAAGACGCGACACAACAAAAACACCACAATTCTTCCTTGTTTTTCCTGTTCTTCTTTGTTATTCCTTGTTTTTCCCTGCTCTTCTTTCTTATTCCTTGTTTTTCCCTGGTCTTCTTTGTTATTCCTTGTTTTTACTTGTTGTTCCTTGTTTGTACTTGTTATTTTATGTTATTCCTTGTTTTTCTTTGTTATTAATTATTTTCCTCATTAATTTATTTACTATAATCTAATTACAATTACTAAACAGGTTTTTCATTACACAATTATGTCTGTTGAACATTGGCTTGCAAGTACTTTTCAAAATATGGATTTTAGGTTAAATGATTTATTTTATTTATTTTAATTACGCTGTAAGATAAAATATAATCTTAGATTTAAAACTATGTATATGCATCAAAACTCTCTCTCTCACACACATACACACACACCTACACACACGCTCACGTACACGTACACATACACACATGTCTATATACATATATA
>JARUHE010026359.1:0-16479 GCA_031471125.1 Archaeomysis grebnitzkii | reverse complement strand
AAGGTCAATCTTTCTAAGAAGAAATCGATCAAATAAGTTTCTACTGACGAGGGTATCAGGTGATACCGAAATATTTGTTTATAAAAATAAACTTATCCTTGCGAATTTGTGTGTTTGATTTAAACATATGCATGTTTATATTATAGTTATATAGCTAATTAAATAAATGACAATTGTATATTTCAAATAATTTTTCAGTGAGACCTCAATTTTTTTGACAATATTACATACCAATTATAAGAATTACCCCTGCCAGCGGGCTGAGGATGATTCCTTTTGTTGGACATTCGAGCCATTAACGAGATGCCTTTCCTAACAAATATGAATTATATTTACTATCCAAAATGTTTTTATTTTTTGATATTTTCATCTGGATAAGAATTATATTTGACCTTGGTGATAACCTACTGGCTTCGTGCGACTTTACTTTATGATAAATAGGAATCTCTCTCTGATTAATAGGCGACAAGTTAAAAAGAGAAAAATATTGTTTAATAAAATTTAAAATTATTTTCATTGTATGTAAGTTTATTTCATTTTTGATATTGGTAGGTAAATATTATATTTATGTATGATATAACCTAGTCATTGATATGAAATTTAGTACCAGTTTAGCATTATGTTAACAGAAACTTATAGAATCCTTAAAGCTTAAGAAATGCTTTTGGATGAATGATCATTTTAATTTTATTTTGAATTTCTTTTTAAGAATCTTAATTAAAACAATTGTGTTTATTATCTTCTAAAATGTATTCAGAATCGTCAAAATAAAAGTTACTTCTTATAACTTCTTGATTAGATCATACAAATATGTTCCAAACACTTTTAAAAATAAGTGCCCATTTGATGCCCAGTTGTCAAGTCATTGTATGTCTGAATATCCCTTCGGTGAAATTGTTTAATCTTCGTCATCATAAATAATTTCCTACCAACAACAGAGTTGAATGCAGGGCAATGCTTTAGAGTTATAGTGGCCACATGCTCCATAGGAATTACTATTGGAGTGGACTATGTGGCACCCCTAAAGTATTGGCCTGGTTGGATGTGTGGATGATTCGGCCATCCTTCAAGATGATGGAGTTTCATAACAGCCGATGCCAACCTCTGTTATTGGCAATGACATAACCTTTGCTTCAGAAGACAACCCGCAAGGCAGTCTCCTTCGAACCCTTGGAATAGAGCCACAAAATGATCACAATCACTAACCATACCTTAGCTGCAAGTTTCCTATTGGCTGAACGAAGACCTGGTACTTCCCAAATGATGCTCTTGGATGTCAAACTACAATTTTTGTAGAACTTGAATGTTGACAAATTTATCCAACTAAAAATATATATTTTTGCACCCTCTTCAATATACTTCAATCTCAATGAAAAATTACCAAGGAAGTTGCACCGCTTTTTATGAATTGTCTTGGAAAAATTAGAAGTGAATACATTTTTGATCCAAATATTCAAAAGAAAATTAAGGTCAAAATCTATGCACATTAAACATAAGAAAAATAAACAAAAAATATTACAGCAAGTTCCAACATCAAAACAAAGGTTAGGTGACAGTATAGTAAATAATTTCACAACTAAATAATATAAATAATCACTAAATAATTAACCTTTCCTTTTAGCATGATGCTATTTTCTAATTCGTGTAGATACAAATTATCTTAAAACAATTCATAGATCTTAACATTTGTGGTGAGTAGTTTAGCAGACCTTTTTGTATTGAAATTAATTTATTGAATTTAAATTATTGACTAATTAATAATAATGAATGAAATGATATCTAATGAAATAATAAAGAAAATAACAATTAAACTGAAATATTGAATAGTTTTAAGTATCATAAATAAATAAATTATTAAATAAAAAAAGCAAAGTTTTTACCAAGAAAAAAATATCTTTAACATAAGCATGATCCCAAATTTTTCAGAACCCGTCTCCAATCTATGGTGAAACAATGCACGGGGGTCGGGATCTGTCCCCCGCAATGGGAGGTAACATGGTCTCTGCTCAGAACTCTTGTGCAGTTCCACCACTGGGCCATGCAATGCCCGGTTTGAATGCAAACATGCGGTCCAATGTGGGTGGACCCGCCATGGCTGCAATGGCAGCAATGGCTGGTGGGAACAACCCACAGAATGCAATGAAAATGTCGCGTTACATGCCACCGAATGTACTCCAGCAACAGGTATGAAAATTGTTTTCTTGTTTAGTTTCTTAGACGAGACAAAGTTCAGCTTTTTTTGGTCTAGGTTTTTTCTGCAACTGAACTAAACATTATTTTTATTCGGATGTTATAGGTTTGTATTTTTACAATAAAATTAATATTTATTCCAAGTAATCCATCTTGTATAATGTTTTTTTGAACAAAAGCCATTTTAAGATATTTTAATTTATCTTTGCTAAACAAAATTGAGTTCAGTTTTAAACAAGTAGCTAGGATTTAGTTCTCCAAGCTTTGTGTGCTGGACAGCTTCAATTGCTGACATGTCAATATCATGTTTCATTCAATGGCGGTCTGCCAATTTTTAAGGTATTGGGGAAGTTTTACAACTGTTTTTTAAACTTGAATATATATATATTCGGATTATTTCTCATTATTTTCTCTGAAAGCACTCTTGTTCTGTCCATTTTCAAGAAAATGTATCAATTATTTCTATTTTTTTTAAATGATCTCAAAAGAGAATTTGTCAACCTGTTAATTTGTGCTGAAAGTTCAAGGTAGGTCACCCTGATCAAGGATCAATTAATTCTACCAGCAGATTAGAAGCACTCACCTCAATTGACTCAAATTAATTGTCAATGAAATGCTGTTTCCAGAAACGTTTTAGTGATTTAATGCTTTCATTTCCTGTAATTTTATTATTTTGTTCTTTATTGCAATCTATCTTGTAATCAGTCCACAATCTTATGAGTCATCACATCATTGTTTCAGCAACAGATGTTCGGCGGAGTTGACCCGAGGATGATGATGATGATGGGGCGAGGAATGCCACACGGACACCCTGTTGCAGCTGCTGCCATGATGCGTAACCCGATGCATCACTTCCGACCAAGATTCATGTAAAGTGTGTGTCGAGTTGTCGCCTTTATTCTACGTAATAAATCTCCACAAGTAATCTGAAACTTGTTCCGGACTTTTGCTTTCGGATAAAACCCGGCAAATTTTATGACACTCGTTTGCAGATAATAAAACCCCGCAAATAATCTAAGACCTTCTGAACTTTTGTTTGTGAATAATGTCACTCTAATAGATGACACACTGTTCCATAAATAGCTTTCATTCTCATTTCCTTCCCGAGCTTATAGCAAGAATTTTCTTTGACAAAGGGTCCTGATTTGTAATAAAAGCTTCGATGATTTTCTTGCCAAGCTAGAGGAACCCTGATAAGTGAAATAACTTTTGTGTGCAATAAAAGCTGTTTTAAGTTCTTGTGTTGTTTTTTCGGTGTAAAGTTTTTCGGATAATCTACATCGTGCGAAGAAAAATATGGAGGTGGAAAGTAATCTCTTATTTTTTGTGGTCAAGTTTTTTAATAATATTCAATTTTATTCATAAATTAATCATAATTTTTTTCCAAAAATTGTTTCAAATTGTAATTTTTTTCAATTATTATTTTTTCATACAATTTTTTTAAATAATCATCAGCAGACATTGTAAAAATTTTAGTCGGTGAAATGTATCGGTTGTGTTACTTTCGGCAAACCCGTCAACTTTGACGGAATAACTCGATAGTTACGATACATTGGAGGTGTTTAAGCTCTCTGAAAATATTTTTAATTTCATCGTAAGTGTTCGGATGAAGCAATTGGTTGGTGTAGGCAAATATTTGATTCTCATTCATAAGTAAATAAATATATAAATGTATATTTCATAATATTATTTTATATGTATATGTATATGTATGTGTATATATATATGTGTATATATATATATGTGTATATATATATATGTGTATATATATGTATATATATGTATATGTATGTGTATATATATATATATGTGTATATATATGTATTTATATGTATTTATATATATATATATATATGTGTATGTGTATGTTTATAACATGGGTTTATTATTTTATATATAGATTTATGTTTTATAATATAGATGTTCAACTAGAATTTCAGATGAAAATTTTTGCTCTTGTGCTGAATCAAACCCACGTCCATTTAATAAAAGATCAGTGGTTTAAACAGCTGAGCGTTAGCCATGAGCCACATGCTCGACCCCCAAATAGGTCAAAATTTTCACTTGAAATGCAAATATCTATATTTATATAAATATATACATATATCAATATATATTTATGTATATATATATGTTCCTCTCTAATCAAAACTTGTGAATTACAAATAGTTTTAAAAATGTATCATTAACATTCAAGTTTTGGTTGTGATCCCAGCTACTGTACATAGATTGCATGCACAGGTCCTTAATTAATAAACTGATGGTGCTTTTGTGTTTGGAAAAAACTTTCGAATCTGGTATAGATATAATCGTAAGAATAGCCAAAATAAAATACAGTGAATTTATTTTTTATTTTTTTTTAGCTTTTTTATATTAATCAAATTCTTTTATTGGTTTTAATGTAGTCCAACTCGATGTACTGACATTTATGATATGTTGACCTTTTTCAAGCTACATTGAAGTTATTTTTTATCCAAGTTCAGTACAGTGTAAATATTTCTCCAGATTGTTTTGATATTTTGGAAAAAAATCTAAGAAATATAGGTCTACTGAAGATATTCATGTAGTTGGAGATGCTTAAAAGATCGTTTTTAAACAAGTAGTTCTGTTAATTTTGTTTAAAGCAAATTGTAAACTTGTGACCACCATCACAAATGTCTGTTTTTGAACATGGCAACATACACACGCTCAAAATAAAATTGCTTTAGACCAATCTGTAATGAAAAATCAATTTGATTTTAATTGGTGAACGTTTTTAACAAGCTATTCAAAGATTGGAAATATCCATCGAACATACATGTCTAAAGTAACCTTTGCTCGTCTCCAAATCAGCATATAACAGAATTATTTCAATCTTTTCAAATTTCTTTTACTTAAAATTGTATTTTCAAAAGTACTACTTTCTACCATAGCAAATGAAATGTGTTGTTCAATCTGTACACAAATTGAAAAATAGGAGTTTAGATTTTTGTGAAGTATGAATGTGCTTCATTGCTTGGTGGAGATCTGTTGTTGATTAACACCTGGTTTATGTGCATTGCACTCATAGCCTGGTCCATTGGGACCAAATAATAAATAAATAAATTAACACCTGGTTGTAACAGTCAATTGAAAGGTCGATAAGAATAAGAAGACCAAGTTTCTCAAGAATTTGTAATACTATACTAATAATAATCATAAAAATAATTATTATAATCATAATAAAAATAATTATAATCATAATAAAAATAAAATTATAGCATTATAAAGATATAGACGGGCTAAAATTCTCCCTCTTCCACGCTTGGCAAATAATATTTAAATAGTGTTGACTGCATGCAACTATTACGTCATGTGATGAAAGTTGATATCCAAAGCATTTCAGTCAACTTTTTTTTTAATTCTTCAACTTTTATTTTAATTTCATTTCAATTATTTTCTTTAAAAGAAATTTTATTTTATTTTTCTATAATTGCTAAACTTTTTATCTTCGGATATCTGAAGGTGACCAAATGTTTATATGAACCTTTTCAACCAAATATGTTTCACAAATTATTTTGCTTTCTGTAATGGAAAAGTGAAAAACCAAATCTGATATTAAACGAATGCTTTAAATTGTAACATAATAGGTTGTGATTTTCTAGGATATCTTACAATTAAGTTAACCAAATTAAATTTGTAATTAAATTTTAAAGCCTTGATGCTTTTAGAACATTTAATTTGTAAATATATTGACTTAAAATACTCATTTATTTTAGTTAGACTAATTATTTTAGTTTCATCAATGAAGATAACCATTTTTATGTTCGTATTGTTTTCTAATTTGGTGCTTAATCGAAAAATTTCACACTAGTTAGCTGAACACGTGTAAAGAATGTAAAATACTGATAGATATCCGATCTAATCTAGATTGTCAATTTTGTTCATTTGTTCATGGAATTTCCTGATAAACTATGTTTTTAATGTAAATTAAACTAACTATATTTAAGCAATAAGATTTCGAGGTTTCTCTTGCTTTTAATGCTGATTATTTTAATTCAAGTAGCTTACGTAGGTCGTCTTAGTAACTAAAATGTCATGTTGAGTTCCAATACTAATCGGCCGTTTTTTCAGAGGCGTCTCATTTTATAATTAAATAATTTTGTAAATATAATTTTTGCTAAACGTAGAATAGATTGTAGTATTATCGGCCATTTATTTTTTTAGAATGCAGTATTCTGTTTTGTTTACTTAAATGTTCAATTTTTTCAAACCTTAATAATAAACTTTATATGTATTAGTCTTCTTTTTTAGCCTTTTATTGACTTAATTTTTTTCCCGTATGATCAGCGAAGTTAAGCAACGTTGGGTCTGGTTAGTACTTGGATGGGTGACCGTCTGGGAACACCAGATGCTGTTGGCGACAGCGCTCTTTGCCATTGTAGCTAATGTGCTGTATAATATTCTATAATAAAAAAAAATGAAAAAAAAAGAATTCTTTCCCATCACATGATTGGGGTTACAAATTGTCAAACTATATGTGGTAGTTCACAATGAAGGATAATTGGTAATTCTTTACTACAATTATCAATAAATAAACATTTAAAATAGGGCCAAATCAGTGATATGATCAGCATCTAAAAAGTATATAAACCAAGGAAATGATTTCATGGTAAAATACCAATTACCAGTAATTTGTTTGCAACTTATTCTTTAAACCAATTTCAAGAGAACATCTAACCTACTGGTAGATGACCTATTTGCAAATCTCGTAAGTTGAGATCGTGGAAATTGGTTCTATACAATTATGGGTACTAGGATATATAAATTAAACTTCTTAAACTATATAGGCTCCTCGGTTTCTTACTTGAATATATGCAAACTTAAATTAGGCTCCTGGACATTTTAGGTTGAAAATTAATTTAAGTTAAAAGGGACAAGTTGATTCTATTAGTAAATTAATGTTAATTTACTTGAATATTTCAAAAATGTGGTTGAAAAGAACACTTAGGTGTAAAACAAGCTCGATATGCAGCTCTCGCTTAACAAATCCGCATCCGCTGCTGCATTGTATATTCATAATTGAACTAATTCGGCAACTAACGCTATATTGGTAAAGAAATATTTCACGAGGATAAGTTTATTTTCAAACAACTATTTCTATATATTTCGATGTCACCTGACACCCTCATCAATAGAAACTTTTTTGACGAGGGTGTCAAGTGACACCGAAATATATAGAAATAGTAGTTTGAAAATAAACTTATCCTCGTGAAATTGTGTGTTTGATTTTAACAAAAACTAGAAAGTTTTTCCAACAAAATTCTTAGTCTTATTATACCCGGAGCTACTTCCACTTTAATAGTAAAAATATTTCTGAATACACAATGCTGTGGGTGTATGGGGCTGTTTCTATCGATACGGCATGTGTGGAGTGCTTAAAGGTAACAATTAAAGTCATTTCCTGATCCAGTGCTTTAGAAATCTCAACGAGGGTGACATTCAGTGAGCCAGGACAAATGTTGAGCTTAGCATATATAACATATACGGTGGGAAGGGCTGTCAATAGACACGGGGTCGTAGTAAGCAAAAAGTTTTTGGGTTGACAGGTCATGGATCAGCTTCTCGTTCCCACTCGATTGCTGCTAAGGTCCTTGGTTGAAAGATAAGATGTGGCGTCGTTGTAGATCAGCCTTCGCATGGCTGCTGCATGGTGTCATCTATGCTTTTGAAATATGCATAAAGCATATTTTTATGGCCCAAAAATGGACAGAGAAAAAGTACAGTTTGTACTAATTGTTCTTTTATCTTACATCAATTTGGTGTGTTTTACTGTAATTATAGCTATAGCACCATAACAATAACTGCAGTCATACTTTGTTAGCTATTATCTATATAAAATAGGATATTTAAAAAAAATAAGTCTATAGCTACAATAAATTTGTTTAATTAGAATGCGATATATATAGTTATATCGCCGCCAATGTATATGGCAATTTTGAAATGTCTACAAAATTATTGATTAAGATATAACCTAAAAGTTATTTATATTTTTTTTGTACTTATAACTAAGTATAAAAAGTTATAAAATCGAAAATGAAATACCAATCAAAAAGCTTTAAATATAAAAAAATTGAAAAATACGAGAAAATATGACGAAAATTCTTTTCTGAATGCAGTTTTTTTTATGGTCAAGTGAAACGCGTTCGCCTGTGAATCCCGAGGTCTAGAGTTCGAGTCCCGAAGAAAGTGAGTGAAAAATTATATTACAATTAATGTTAATAATTATCAAATTAAGTTAATAAATAGATAGGATAATTAATAATAATAATGAAATATATATAATAATAATAACTTGAATAAACTTAAAAATTTACCTTTTTTTGTACGTTTTTGGCCCGAATATCTGTCCAATAAGGTATACTTTAAGGCAGGGGTCGGCAACCTTTTAAAGTGAGAGGGCCAAACAGCTATGCAGTTGCATGGACGCGGGCCATATAACTAAATATTGAAAAAAAATTTTGTTATAAATGTATTTAACAAAAAATAGAATAAACCATACAACCATTAAAAATAAAAAAAAATATTTGAAAAAACTTTCTTATTTTAGCTAAATTTTGCTAGTTTAGCAGGAAACCTGGTAAAATCAGAAATTCTGGACCAGACTCAATGTAAGGTGGCGGGCCGGATGAAAATCACTCCCGGGCCGTAGGTTGCCAACCCCTGCTTTAAGGGAACCGATTATGTGAGAAAGTTGGGCAGAAAAATGTGTACTTTTCGGCCCATTTTTGGAACGAAATAAAAATTGTGTTTCGTGTACTTTTTGGCCCAAAATGTTTGCAGGGTTTCGGCGCACATGGCTAATTAAAATTATTGTGGAAACAATAAAATATTATAATAACTTAAGCATTAATTCAGATAGTGAACACCGACCAAAAATGAACTTTGAAACAACTTAGTTGAGTTAGGTTTTGGTCAATTTTTGTGGGGTACGAAGGAGAGAGCTTGACCTCTATGTTTGTCAATGAAAGGTAAAGACAGAAGAAAAAGTTTGGAAAATAGTAATACAGTAAAGTTTTTTTCACACATTTTCTTTTGGAATGTTTAGAGAATTAAGTTTGACATTTCAGATTGAAAAAATGAGGAGGTGGAGGCAGCTCGTTCCAAAACTCCTTCGCCAACGACAGATTTGCTTAGGCTATTTTATATACGCATTTAATGGCGTCTTTTTAGGCAATCATGGTCGGCATCGTGATATCAACCATTAAAATGGAAGGTAAATCATGACGTCATTGGTTTAAGGTGGGATCTCGACAGCACTTTATTGGCTATCCAATCAATTGTGCATAGTAGAAAATCAGAGGTGCGTTTTTACTGTATTTTTTTAAATAGAAAAAATACTGTTTCACGTTTTTCAATTAATTGTATTTTTCTAAACTATTTTAGAAAAAGTTAAAACACATTACATTATCTGTATCTTATTAGTCACTACATTGGTACAGTGCGTGGGAATACAGACACGTTCACAGTTGTTACATGACCACAGTCAGCTACTGTCATTACACATACATTTAAGATATTTTCATTATTGAACTAAAGTCACATACATGTCCACTATACATACACACACTGTCACCATACCGTAGGTACTACAGCTATACATATACTGTCACAATAAAACAGTTATTGTCACTGCACTGGCAGTAGTACTGCTCCCATACCACATGCACTGTCACTATACCACATACAATGGACACTTTCACCATACAATAGGTACTGTTACTATACAAGCACCGTCACTATACATGCAGTGTCACTGTACACCAGGTATTATAAGTACACATACATTTTCACTACACAAGTAATTTTACCAAAACGCATGTAATAGGCACTATCACCATACAAAACTTAGTTTCATTGCACATGCAATTTCACCACACAGACACAACCACTACACATGTATTATCACTATACCACTATATCACCATACATCATGTACTGTCACTAGGTAGGCACTGTCACTTTATCATAGGCACTGTCATTACACATGCGCTGTCACCATATAGTAGGTATCGTCATTATACTACATGCAATTTACACTTTCACCATACCACAGGTACTGTCACTACACAGACATCACCACTACACAGACAGTGTCACTATACCACAGGCAGTGTCACTATACCACATGCAGTGTGACTATACCGCATACAGTGTCATTATACCACATGCAGTGTCACTATACCACAGGCAGTATCACTATACCACATGCAGTGTCACTATACCACAGGCAGTGTCACGATACCACAGGCAGTGTCACTATACAAGTACAGTGCCTGACTACAGTGGGTGTGAGGCGTTAGAATGAGATTTTGGCAAGTTCTCATCAGTACCTCAAGAATTGCTTCGCAGACCAAACTATTCTGTGAAGTCCGAGTCAAAGTTGTGTTAAAGAAATATTTTATATATTCATGAAATGGTTATGTGATTAATAATTATTTTTTTGAATAATATTTCGATGTTTAGTCATTAGTTATGATTTATTTTTACCTAAATAAATCATGAACGTTTCTTATTATTTATGATTGAATCTATAAGTCAATAGTTGTGTTTGTGGTGGTGATGCTGTGTTAAATATATTATTGTTATGTTAAATGTTAATAAGAAAATAAAAATATAATTGGTGTTAAATAATATGTTGAAGTTATTAGATCAACCTAACTGCCTGCCGTTGGATTTATATATACATTTTCAAGAATTATTTTAACCATGTCTTATAGACGTTCTTACTTACCGGTAAGTTTATTTGTTTTATTTTTTATTTGTTTTGTTTTAAAAATTTGAAATCTAGAAAACTTTTAAAGTTTTCTTCATAAGATACATTAAAGAAGATTTTTATTTTGTGTTCATTGATAAAATTTTTTAAAATTATATCAATTGATGATGCAAATAACTTATCGAAATATTTGAAACTGATTATTCTATTAATTAATGTTTTAATTTCAACATTTTATTAATTAATGTTTTAATGTAAATATTTTATTAATTCATGTTTTAATTTCAGCATTTTATTAATTAATGTTTTAATGTAAATATTTGATTAATTCGTGTCTTAATTCAGATATTTGAATAACAAACGTTTAATTTAAATATTTTAAACATTCTAATTTAAATGTTTTAAATGTTTTAATTGAAATATTTTACACATTTTAATCATCTAAAGACCATCATTTTTATTTAACATATGATGAAATAAAAAAATATTTCTATAAACCTTTTTATTCAAATAATTGATAAAAAATATTTCTATAAACTTTTTTATTCAAATAATTGAACAAACTAAATCTGTTTCGTTATAGTTTGAGTCCATTATCTATTTTGGTTATTCCTTTTTTATTATCTATATTTATTTTATATTTTTTATTACATATTTTTCATTACATATTTTTCATTACTTGTTGTATATTATCTGTTTTTCTTATCTGCATTTATTATCAATTTTTATTATATATTATATTATCTAATTTTCATTATCTTTCTTATTATCTAGTTTTCATTATTTATATTTTTATTATCTATTTTGGATTAAATGTTTTATTACCTATTTTTATTGTTATTTTTTATAATATAATTGTTATTACCTATTTTTCATTACCTATATCTGTTTTTGTTATCTATTTTTTTGTATTAAATGCTTTCATTATATTTCTCATTATGTTTTTTGAATTTTATATTTCTATTACCGTTTTTGTATTCTCTATTTTTTTACCTACTTTGTCTGACTTTTTTTCATTATACTTTTTTTATCTATTTTTGTTATTCTTCTTCTTTGAAAAATATGTTAGTTCTCCATTTTAAAATTTCCACCTCTCATTGTCATTTTTTCTATTTTTTCAGCATGGATATTAAATTTTAAGTTATTTGTTTAATATTTTAATAATTATATTTTCTAATAATTCATTTCTATTTTTATGTAGTTACCCCTTTTATTTTTTATTTTCTAATAATTTATTTTTATTTCCTATTTAATTACTAATTTTATTTTCAAGTTATTTTCTATGTTCTAATAATTTGTTTTTCATTTTTATTTTCTAATAATTTGTTTTTCATTTTTATTTTCTAATTTATTATTCCTATTTTTCATTTTCTAATAATTTGTTTTTCATTCTTATTTTCTAATTTGTTATTCCTATTTTCCATTTTCTAATAATTTCATTTTTATTTTTATTTTCAAATTTATTATTCCTATTTTTAATTTTCTAATAATTTCATTTTCATTTTTATTTTCTAATTTATTATTCCTATTTTCCATTTTCTAATAATTTCATTTTCATTTTTATTTTCTAATTTATTATTCCTATTTTTCATTTTTTAATAATTTCATTTTCATTTTCATTTTCTAATTTATTATTCCTATTTTCCATTTTCTAATTATTTCATTTTATTTTCTATTTAACTACATTGTGTACATCGATTCGGTCACCTGTGTTGGCTTTGAAGACACGATCTCCTTGGAATTAACCTTTTAACGTCTGACCAATAATAACTATAAGGTGAAAAACCCATTGGAGTTAGCATTAAAATTAACCTTATTTTATGTGACGAGTTCGTCCCTCCAGGTTTTAAAGGGTTGAGCCAATGACATTACTTTTAAGTCTTTTTAGTCTTTGTTTTAAAATCAAATAAATTTCATTACTCAAATTACTCTCAATTTACCAAAGTTTATTTGTTCGTTATTTTAATTATATTTTTATTTGTTCGTTGTTCTAATTATTTCTTTATCTGTTTGTTATCCTTAGTATTTGTTCGTTATTTGAATTATCTTTTTATTTGTTCGTTGTTCTAATTCTTTCTTTATCTATTCGTTATCCTTTTTATTTGTTCGTTATTTTAATTATCTTTTTATTTGTTCGTCGCTCTAATTATTTCGTTATCTGTTCGTTATTTTATTTATCCTTTTTATTTGTTCGTTATTTGAATTGTTTTTTATTTGTTCGTTGTTTTCATTATTTTTTCATATGTTCGTTATCCTTAATATTTGTTCGTTATTTTTATTATTTCTTTATTTGTTCGTTATTTTAATCATTTTTTATTTGTTCCTTGTTTTCATTATTTTTTATTTGTTCGTTATTTTAATTATTTTTTATTTGTTCGTTGTTTTCATTATTTTTTATTTGTTCGTTATTCTAATTATTTCTTTATTTGTTCGTTGGTTTAATTATTTTTTCATATGCTCGTTATCCTTAATATTTGTTCGTTATTTTTATTATTTCTTTATTTGTTCGTTATTTTAATAATTTTTTATTTGTTCGTTGTTTTAATTATTTTTTATGTGTTCGTTATTTTAATTATATTTTATTTGTTCTTTGTTTTAAATTTTTTTTATTTGTTCGTTACTTTAATTATTTTTTATTTATTTGTATTTTTAATGAAATAAATTTATCTAACAAACTAATCATTATACTGTGGAAATAACCCTTTTTATGCGTAAGAAACTAGTAATTAAGTTTTTCAAATTATATATATATATATGAGAAAAAGCAGTGGTATTATAATTTGTATTTTTAGTGGCAGAAAGTTAGCTGTCCGATTATACCATTGTCAGGCGCGGGAAGTTGTTTTGTTAAGCCTTTCTCTGAAGTTGATGATAAGACCTTTGCAGTTTCAAAACATAAATCATAAATATAAAAAAATAACTATTAAAACTGAAAAAAAGAAATAACAGTATTGCAAGAAATTAACAATGTTCTATATACTTATACATTATTGGTGTCATTGATGGATTTTCTGGAGCCACGTCTCGTGCCAGGCAGTGGTATTATACATTGTATCTATAGTGGCAGAGAGTTAGCTGTTCATTTATGCCATTGTGTGACACTGGAGGTTGTTCTACTGAGTCTTTCTTTGACATTGGTAAAAAGACGTTTCACTTTTTAATAAAGAAAACGGTAGACATGATAAAACATAAATATGCTAATTAAGAATAAAGAATAAACATCAAAACCTGAAATAAATTTGATACAGAATAAAAAACATCTAAATTGTATGTATATTGTATAATCAATATGTAAGTTTTATAAAATAGACAACGCTTGTAAAGATTGAATAGTTCCTGACGAGAGGAAAGATCCTCGAAATTTATATATATATATATATATATATACATTTAAGTAACTTTCAAGATATAAATGTCCAGAGTTGAAAAAAACTTATGACACTAAATTTATCTAACGGCTTAAGTATTTTTTAGAACTTAACTCAATTCAAAAGTATGCCAATAAGCAGAAACATCGATCAAAAACTACTCTGTTTAATCCAGCGTCGAGTTTTGACAGATAACAGTATAAAAAAATATCATAATAAATTCATATGTTAATTGAGAAATATTTTTAGATCAAAACTACTCTAAAAATTTTCATTATTCAAGTTGGAGATCGAAGACAGCACTAATACAACACTAAGCGACTAATTAATATCAAAATGGGTGGAAAACTCGACAATAATTTCCGGACTTGGAAAATATGCTAATAATTTATTTTTCCCGGCAATGAAATTTCTTTCTTGCTCATATCGCATGTGAACAAAAAATCTGTATTTTTAAAAATGTTTATTTTTCGTAAAGTATTAATTTAATTACAAGTTTTAACAACATTTTGAAAAGTTATGTTATTTGAAATATATTTTATTTTACCAATCTCGTAAGATTTTCGTGAATTAATATTAAAATATGTTTATTTACTTAATACGGTAAAAATTAATTGGTCATGTTTGGGTATAGATATAATGCATTCATAAATGTCACAATCGTTGCGTTTGCAACCAAAACAATTAAATTCACAATTACCAATCACTATTTACCATTCACAATTCAACAAAATTAAGTTATCAATCGCAATTTACCAATCACTATTCAAAAACTCTATTATCATTCATCATAGAACAAGTTCCAATTAGCAATCTTTATCTACAAATTTCAATTCAAACAACATTCAAAAATTCAAATTATCAACACCATTTACCAATCAACATGAAACAAAATCAAATTATCAACACCATTTACCAATCAACATTGAATAAAATCAAATTACAAACACCATTTACCAATCAACATGAAAAAAATCAAATTATCAACACCATTTACCAATCAACATTATACAAAATCAAATTATCAACACCATTTACCAATCAACATTATACAAAATTAAATTATCAACACCATTTACCAATCAACATTATACAAAATTAAATTATCAACACCATTTACCAATGAACAATGAACAAAATTAAGTTATCAACACCATTTACCAATCACCGTTAAACAAATTCAAACTATCAATACCCATTTACCAATCATTATTCACCGTTCAATAAACACCAATCACCATTTACCAATCACCAATATATATCGTCATTAACAATAATTTGGAATAATTTTCAATTACAATGAATTGAACGTTATAATCATCACTGATCAGTAGGATGAGAATAAATCAGCATATCATAAGCGTCATTCGTTCACTGCTATAATCATTTCTCACATGAATGTAATTATGACGTCATATTTCATCTTTTCATTCATAAATATTAAATAAATAAATAGTTTTTGTTATATTTAATCCAGTTTTTACACAAGAATCACAAAGGGATTTTAAAACTGATACTCTATAGTTTATATGACCGATACAATACTGATTACACGAAATAGTTTGGCTAGGTGTGACCAAGGCTGGGATATGGTACGGTTTTCAACGTATTTATGGCACGATAGCAAACATATTGCCGTACATACCTTGAAAACACTTGACTAACTTTTATTTCTAGGATAGGTAAAATTTAAACTAACCAACTTTTGTGAACGTGCACATAAGAGGAATATTAATGAGCCAATTACAAAACACAATTTATTATCTAATATTACAAAGTAAAAATAATAATATTTAATTGGAATTGGATTTTTCAATACACATAATATTACATACGCAAAAATAATAATCCTAACAATTATTTTTAATTTGAAACGCGCTTTTCAATGCACGGGCATTTTGCTGACTTTTCTTAAATTTTACATTTAAAAGAGTCATTTACAAAGAAAATTATGGAAAACAAAACGAAGTTGTTTTAAGAAATAAGATCTTGGGACAGGCCTAAAAACTTTCAATTTGTCCTTAAAAATGTATTGTTTTTCAAAAATTAGTTTAGTTAAATTATGTTCATCATTTTGAAGCGTTAATAATAAATATACAAATTATCAGTATAACTTTCAAAGTTATAAAATTATTTGATATATTCAGATCATGATAAAAAATATATATATATGAGTATATACATATA
>JARUHE010026248.1:0-16481 GCA_031471125.1 Archaeomysis grebnitzkii | reverse complement strand
CGTCATTCTACCACTGAATGCGTCATATAATCCTTTAATGCTTAAAGGATATTTTCAATGATAACTTCAATGTATTTCAGTCCTTATGGCAAAAATTAATCAGGCGTTGAACGGTTAAAATGGGGTGTCCAAAACGTGTTTCAATCAAATGATAAATTCTTGTTTTTGTTTTCATCCAGACTTAATTTTTCTTCTGGACGCTCTAATTATTTTTCACTGGAAAATCCTTAAATTATCCAAATTGTTTTAACAATAGCAACAATTTTTATCATTGACCTTATTGTCCTTGAATGAGGAATTGTTCATATAAAGATGAAATAAATTGAAATTAGTATTGAAAACAACATTTGTTATTATTTATTAGTATTTGTTAGTATTTAAGATTACTTATTTATTATCTTTTATCATTCTTCATTATTATTTGTTAGTATTTAATATTATTTATTATTATTCATTATTCTTTATTATTATTAGTTAGTGTTTAAGATTGTTTAGTATTATTTATTATCATTTATTATTCTTTATTATTATTTATTATTCATTATTATTTATTTGTTAGTATTTAATATTATTTATTATTATTCATTATTATTAGTTAGTGTTTAAGATTGTTTAGTATTATTTATTATCATTTATTATTCTTTATTGTTATTTATTATTCATTATTATTATGTGTTGGTATTTAAGATTATTTATTATTATTTATTATCATTCATTATCATTTCTTCTTTTTTATTATTATTTGTTAGTATTTAATATTATTTATTACTATTTATTATTATTTATCATTCTTCATTATTATTTATTAGTATTTAAAATTATTTATTATTCTTTATTATTATTAGTTATTGCTTAGGATTATTTAATATTCTTTATTCTCATTTATTATTCTTTATTAGTTATTATTACTATTTGTTAGTATTTAATGTTATTTATTATTATTTATTTTGCTTTATTATTATTTGTTAGTATTTAATATTATTTATTATTATTTATTATCATTTATTATTATTTTTTAGTATTTAGTATTTAATATTATTTATTATTATTTGTCACTATTTAAGATTATTTTTTATTATTTATTATCATTTGTTATTCTTTATTATTATTTGTTAGTGTTTGTTAGTATTAAATATTATTAATTATTATTTATTAACATTTATTGTTATTTGTTAGTATTTAATGTTATTTGTTATTATATATTATCATATATTATTCTTTATTATTATTTGTTATTATTTAATATTATTTACCAGTATTTAATACCATTTATTATCATTTGTTATTATTTATTGTCATTTATTGTTAGTTATTTTTATTTATCAGTTCTTATTTATTGGTATTTATTAGATTTTATTATTATTCATATTTATTTATTATTATGTATTAGTATTTGTTATTACTTTATTATTTATTGGTATTTATTATTATATATTATTATTTAATATTATTTATTGTTCTTTATCAGTGTTTAATATTATTTATTATCATTTATTATGATTTATCATTAATTATTATCATTTATTAGTATTTATTATTTTTAATTTGTAATTTTTATTATTTATTACTATTTAATATTATTTGTTATTTTTTATAATTATTTGTTAGTATTTAATAGTATTTATTGGTATTTATTAGTATTTAATATTATTTATTATTATTTATTATTATTTATTAGAATTTAAGATTAGTTATTATCATTTATTATTATTTATTAGTATTGGTTATTATTTATTGTTATTTATTATTTTTATCAGTATTTATTATTGTTTATTGGTATTTATTAGATTTTATTATTATTTATTCTCATTTATCAGTATTTATTAGTATTTGTTATCACTTGTTTAGATGTGTTATTATTTATTCTTATTTAATTTTGTTTATTATTATGGATTATTATTTGTTAGTATTTTTTTTATTTTTTTTAGTATTTAACATTATTTATTAGTATTTATTAATGTTTGTTATTGTTTATTATTATTTATCGGTATTAATTTTTTTATATTTATTATGAGAATAAGGCTTCTCTTAGGGACGAAAAGGTAGCAATAATGTAGGTTATAATAACAATAATAATGACAGATAATAATAATAATAATAATGACAGATAATAATACTAATGATAATAAAAATAACATCAAATAATACTAACAATAATAAAAATAACATCAAATAATACTAACAATAATAAAAGTAATAGTAACTAAATGTTATCACATTAGTATGAGTGTTTGTAATAATATTATTATTACAGTATTGTTATTATTGTACGATTGCAATGCAGTATTTTAAATATCATTAAATTTTAAACAAAACATAATTAATTAGTAATAATAAAATAGTCTTAGAAATTCATTGTTTAATTATTTTAATTATTATAATAATAGTTGTTACCAAATTTTGTTTTGTCTGGTATTATATATAATTATATATTCATATATATATATATAAGTTTACGAGGAAAATGTAAATAACTAGATTCAACTATAGCCCTCGGGTGACCAGAGTTTGCTATTCAAGCTACGTGATCAATGTAGTCTTATCCAACTGTGTTATCCTCATCCTTAAAAAGATAGTTCAAACACATTTTCTGGTCACACGAGGGCTACAGTTGAACATATTTATTCACATTTATGCCCGCAAGCCTATAAATTACACATTCACCATAATTGTGAATATATATATATATATATATTGGGAGGGTTGAAAACATAAAAATTTTACAAGGTAAAATTAAGGTAGATTAAAATAATTGCAATGGTCAAATGGACCAAAGAGCTAATGAGAACAACAACATTAAAACATTTAATAAATTGAAGTTTAAATTACCACACACACCAACATTAATGAAATAAAAGTTGCCCATTTATTTAATTCACAAAAGCGTTCGTGAAAATGGATTGCAAACACTAATGGCGAATTCAAAGAAAACCTCACAATGGCTAGACAAGCAACACGTGCTACAATCACAACTCAAGGTTAAAATAAACAAATTTTAATTAGGAACCACATTTACCGTTACACCAAACTAACATTCTATTAATTGCAGTTAATGCGCAGTGACACTACCCACCTTGCGTTTATAAACAAATGCATTAAGTGAACAAAATAGACGACAATGCAATGAACTTTAATCATTTTTTGGGTACGTAACCAGAGCCTAAACAGACATCGACGACAGAGAAAAACTGACGAGCGAGAAATTTTTATGAATATTTATAATACCATTCATTTATATTTATAAATAACCTTAATTATAATAGGTATTTATGAACAATGTTTATAAGAACATGTATGAATACTATTAATAAGAATAGCTATTAATACTATTCATTGTGCTATTTATTATAATAAAAAACGGACTATTATAATGTTTATGAAGAACATTTATTGTAATATTTATGAATAACATTCACTATAATATGTATTAGAGTAGTTATGAACAGCATTCATTAATACTATTTATGAACAATATTTCTGAATACTATTCATGAGGCAAGAAGCATCCGGCAGAAGGGGCCTCTCAGGGTATGTGGCAGGGTCGGTGGTGGGTGTGGGGTTGGAGGGGAGGGGGGGAGAAAGAGTGTGCATGACTCTCAAGGCCAACGACATCCCCACTCCCACCACACACAGGCATCCACAAAATGCATCTCCAAAGTACAAAATGGCCGGCCAGCTCAGCCAATTATTTGTAAGGCAACAGCAGGCAACCCACAAAAGGGGTTGCATCGCCTTCCGAAAGAAGATTAAAGGACGGCGGGCCAATCAGCGTGCGCCTCTCATGACGTCTGAGCATCGAGTGACCAATCAGCGCTCGAGCACCACCATTACATGGGCCAGACGTGGGAGTGCCGTTGCAACAGTCTACCAATAGACGGTTGCTCAGCGTCATGCACAGGTTCAAGTGACATGCACACGCATGTACACCTCACCCATCATGCACATAAGATGGAAACTACTTGTCATACTGATTTTTAGAAAAATGTTGTCTATGTTGAAACATTTTTATAGTGTATAGATAAAAAACAATTTTTAAAATTTCAGTAGACTGGAAAAATAAAAAAGTTGCTGTAAAATTATTAAATTAAGTAAATAAGCATTGAACACTGCATTAAATGCAAAGTTATTTTTTCTAATTCCTTAATTTAACAAGTCCGAGTAAAATGCATTAGAAGCTGTGTTTGTATATTCAAAACGTTTCTAAATTTGTGCAATTGTTTAATACAATTCTATAATAATATATTAACCCTTTTTTTCATTTGTTTCCAAATAAAATTATCTCGAAACCTCAAACAAACATTTGGTTAATCACGAATTTGATGATAAATTGGCTAAAAACCCAAAAACTCCTAAAATGTCTATTATTGAAAAATAAATACCTTTTCCACAAAAAAAGTTAGAATCTCGAGTTCTTTCATTTGTTTTAAATAAACTTTCCTCTAATCCTGCAATTAAAAATCTCGCTTAGCCATGAATTTCAATTTTCTTATAAAATATAGGTTTTAATAAGTAAATACGCAGTTCACAAAAAACTCCAGTAACACAAGTGTAGAATGTTTTTTATTTTGATTTGTTCAAAGTTTTCTGTAAAATTATTTAGCTGTGGAAGCAATTCAAGTGAACGACCATAATGATGTGCACATGGGATCATAATGGTTACCTACCGTTTACTTTAAAGTATCTAAACCAAAAAATACCTCTACTCTACTCTAGGGGCACTGCAATCCAGGATTTTTTATTAGATAGTCTTAACATTTTAATACAACTGCTTGTATTGTAAAAACATCTTTAAAAAATAATTCAGGGTTATCTGAACAGACATTTCACACTGTCAGGTGCGTTTTGTTTATCTAATCTACCGGTTAGGTATTCAATATAGAGCTCTATCAAACCGTAAATTATTTTAAACAACCCGCTTTTATCAAAATAACTTAAAAAGTGTAAATCGCCTAAGTCAAAGTTTGTTGTTTTCAACAAACTTTCGCATCATTTTACATCTACTCACCGGTAGATTAAAAACAATAAACCTCATCAGACAGTGTAACCGAACAAATCACTTGCAATGGTGTCGGTTGGAAATAAAAAGTGAAAGAATAAATAAAATATTGGAAAACAAATGTAATTATATTGCACTTGTGAAACATGGAAAGCTTCTTGATTTAATGATTGAAATCAAAATCGTGTAACATTGTGTCTATGGGATTTAAATCAAGAAAAATTGTGGTTAAGAACACGTCTATAGTAATCTTACGTTTTACAAAACTTAAACCTTTCATTTCTTATTCCTCGATTCTCCTTTTAATGATTGATTTGTATTTTAATAACTGAAATGAACAATTAAACACTTTTCATTCTAACAGGTGTGATGAAAACAAGGAAAGAAAAATAAACGAGACAAATTTCTTCATTCACTTCAAATAATATAATTAAATCATTTCTCAGAATAGACTTCAATTCAACATAAAATATCCAATTCCAGGAATTGTTCATTATTGGTCAACTTTCCGAGAAATAAAAGTGATTCATCAGGTGGTAAATATTTCAATGTTATCACACCTCCCTCTTAAACAAACACTTCAACTGTAACAGAAACAAATTATGGAAACATTTTTACAGCGATTAAAATGATAAACCATTATAGAACATTCTAAAGAAAGTCTAAGAAATATCTATTAATAAAAATAAAATCCACAAGTACATTTTCCCTGCGAATTAACGGTTTGTTCCGCAAATAAAAGCTAAGATTATAAATGTGGATGTTGTTATTACTCTGTAGCAAGTCGCACAACTTGAGACAGAATCATCTTAAAATATTAATTTTATCAATTTAATAACTTTATAACTGTAAAAAGCTTCACAAAGAACATAAATAATAATAATAATTAAAATCACTTGTATAGCGCAAAGTATGAAATAAAATCTTTCACTCAAATGGGCTTCACATATTACTCAATTAAAAACGAAAAATAAAACGTATACAAAAGGTAAAATAACTAAAATTAAAATTGGTGTTCCACGATTGTTTTACTCTATAGTATTGAAAAGATGTGACTTTAACAATTTTTTGGACTATTTATATTTGTGGTTGATTTAATACTATTGGGGAGTGAGTTCCTAAGATGGGGTCCTGTATAGTAAAAGGACCTTTTTCCTATGTTAAATGTTATAAAGAAAAGAAATGTCATAGAATTGAAGTTAACAAAAGTATTTGAAGCAACACATTTTCAAAACCCAAATCAAATGTTTTGTATGTGAACAAAATTATAATTAAAACCATTTTAAAAGAAAAAATGTTGTAATATTCATAACAGTAAATTCATGTATGTATAATATTACTAAATCAAGAAATACATCTAAATTACTAAATATCAACTTCTTTTTACAAACTTATCAACAAAATACCAAATAATTAAAACATTTCAAACTGAAGTTTCATTTATGGTTTTGAAAAATTCACAACTCACGCAATCCAAAATGATGAGAACATACAACCACATCTTGGAACGGGCGAGAGTGAAAAGCTGTAATCGAGACGACTTTCCAAAAGATGAGCACCAATGTTTCAGCCCGTTGGCCACGAGGCCGATGCCACCAATGACACAAGAGTGCCTCTCAGAAAGACTTTGACGGACGGTTGGACAAGTAGAAGATGAACACCGTAAGACAATGACGGCATGGAATGTATTATGGGCAATGGGCTACTGTGATTGGTTGAGCCACGGCATGGGCAGGTGATGACACGCCCCCTCGACAGCGAGGGGATCAGTGGATCTCGTTAAGCTGGCCAGGTAAGCCTTCGGATGATCAGTGCGGCGATGGCACTCTCGGAATGTCTGCAAAAATTGGGCAGGGTCGTTAAAACGCCGCAGCCACCAATTCCTCCATTTTGCTCTAGGCCCAACGGTGGCCAAATCCCCGCACGTCCAACCATGGCACAGATACAAAAATTCGCACTTCATTCCACTCAATCTATACGACAAGTTCACTAATTTCGAGAAATCGCCATTTTTCTGCTCGTTCGAATACTTTTAGAGGATGGCGGCATATCACCCAACTTTTGTGCCATTGTATTGCCAAAAAATAAATTCTTTTGTAAATAACGAGACTGGGAATTATTTTCTAATTAGCTACTTTTTGCCACGTGGCAATTGAAGGCTTCTGAAGGAAACACTTTTAGGGGACCTTCTTCCCTTCAATTAGTTTTCACAACCAATAAAAATGGACGAAAAATCTTAATGACATTATTTGGACTTTGGCAGAAAATGTGTCGAAGTCTATTTAAGCTCATCCTCGAGATTTTAAACGAAATTTAATCGTTTTCACTCAATTGGAAAATTTTTGGCATTTGGTGTTTCGAAATAATTACTTTTTCATTCTTCCTTTCCTCGCTCTTGAGATTACGATACAGGAAATAGTTTCGATTTGGATCTGCGAACATTCTTGTCGATAACAAAAACGAGTGAAATTAAATTAAATTTTTATCTATTAAGATTAACTTTGTCAACTTTATGATTTTAATTTTTTAGCTAAAATAATCTATTTTCTAGCTAAACCTCTATGTATGACCATACACAGTAATTAATGAACAAAACAAATGAAATGGATTATACAAACTCATAGTCATTCAACAATTATTTTGATACTCAAAACAATTTACTTCATAACATGAAACATTTTAGAAAGCTTACTTCATAAAGGAGATTATAAAAAACATAAAAAACAATTGGATATAATTTAAATATGTATATAATAAATAATCGAAACTAATCAAGAAAAATGTAATATAAAAACAACCGATAATTCGTTGAATGACTGGATTTTATTTTGTGTAGAAACCATTTTGAAAAGATCATTTCAATTTACTCAAAACGATGTGCGAGCCAAACAAAATATTTGAGCACAAAAAAAAACAATTTTTTAAACTTTACAACTCTTAAAATTAAGTAAAACTTTGAAATCAATTTGGCAACCTTGCAACACAAATTATTTTTGATATCTAAGATGCAATTAAAAACCTGGTGAATCATTTTGTTATGAATGTACACACTGTTCAGATATACAACTCAAATAAGAAAACAAATGATGGCACCAATATCTATGAATGTAATGATATAACTTGGGCTCATAGCCTATGAGCCCAAGCTATATCATTATGAGTCATAGGGTACTGCGTTTTTTAGCGAAATATTTTTTGAAATTATGGAAGTAAATTTTAGTTGATGACAAATAAAATGTAAACACAAGATTTTCTATAGATCCTTAAACAGGGTGTCGTAATGAAGTACTTTCACTGTTTTAAGATTTTCATTTTAGTCTTCTTTTACCCAAAAATTGTCAGATATAAACCTATTTCTGCAAGAAAACTTGGAAAATATGCTGTCGTCACTAAACCTAAGATTGAAAAATGACACTACTTAAACACATACTTCATACAAACGATCACAAAAATATAATGAATTGTATGCTATACATATAATTTTGTTGAAATGATAGAACAAAATAAATGTTTATAGCTGATTATTAAAATTTGTAATCATGTCAAATTGTAACGTTTATCTTACTCTTAACATTTACAATTTAGAATATTTTTGTAAATATGATTTACATATTATATATTTAGTTGGTAAGATCTTTTTTGAAAATATAGAGCAAAAACAATGAATAAGTATAATTAAGAAAGTGTTTTTATTTATTCATTCTTCACGAAATAGTTTTTTTTATTTATAAACAAGTATAAAATAAGGTAGATAAATAAAAGTACGTTGGCTAAAACGTCTACAAAACAGAGAAAATGCAAACAATAAATAGGCTATAAAACAAGCACGAGTAAATGCTAAGCATTAACGCTGAGTTTGTGAGTTAAAAACGTTTTGTAATTGTTGAAATAATTGAATACAATGCTATATTATTATTATATTAACACTTTTACTTCATTTGTTTGCAAACAAAATGCATTTCAACTCATATAAAATGTATGTTTTAGTAAGTGAATACCAATTTTAAATTGTTTGGCGACACCAGTGTAGAATGTTATGTTCTTTATTTTTATTTGAACAAACTACTGTAAAAAAAATTGCCAAACTTCTGTAGAGCCCATGAATCATCCAATCAGAGGTTGGTTATTGAAACTGGTTTTCCAAACACATATGATCGATGACATTTCCTACAAAAAGGCTATAATTACCAATGTTATTAATAGAATTACAAAACTTGCAAGAATTAATGCGACAATTTGAGAGCAATAAAAAAGTAAGGCACACGTGAATTTAAAGGAAAAATAAGACATCCCATTGGTTCGTGGCAGCAACCAATCAGAGACTAGCAACAAGTTCACTAAACCGATGCCAAAAATGTTTCGTTGGTTACCCAAATTGACTAAAGATAAAACATATTTTTATCTTATTGCTTTATCGTTCATTATTTCAGATACAAATAAAACTAAATTTTAATTATTATTTTAACGACACAAAAAATATTAAAATACGTAAGGTTTTTATTTAAATTATGTTTAACCTAAATTTCATTAACTGAAAAAAATAAACAACTATACATCTCACTAGAAAAATTGAACGCGCACCCAAAAAATCTCGAGTTTTATGCTATTTAGTTAAGCAAACCACATTATCCGAAATACAAAGGTTTAACAGAAAAATTTAAGACTTTTTGGTAGTAGATATTTAGAAACTACAAAAAGAATATGGATTAATTAAAATGCATTGAATTATAATATTTAGTGAAAACTGAATAGCCAAAAATTTTAAGTAAAATACAATTTAATAAAATAGAAATTAAATGTAAAAAAATAATTTTCGAAAGCTAATTTATACCACAAAGGTTCCAAAAACTATAGCTATTTTGAAACTATAAAAAACTTGAAAATGTCATTCAAAGTGAGACAACTTTAAATTATTTACTGAAAATAGTTGTGAAAAAAAACCCTAGATTTGAATATGAACATTTCCATAAAAGAGAGACAATCGAGATGAAAAACAAACGTGTGTGCACAGTTTAATGAAGAGGCATTAAAGATCCACTCAACAAACTGGCCAATGTATGTGGTTAGACCTTTTGAGTTCAACTCACTTATGCAGGAGTAACGAGCGATAAAACATTAGTGCCAAAAATGAAAATTTTATGAGACCATGCCATTCAATAATTTGTATGAAGGCTATATTTTGAAAATACTGAAAGAAAACCCAGTGAAATCAGCAACTTCTATCAATTTTTACACATAAATTATTTATAAATAGTATTCCACTAACCAAATGTATCGCACAGGTAACTTAAAAAAAATATCAAAAACATTTTGTGCGAGATTGTTTAAGTTAGATAATTGATTAGGAAGAGATCGATTTATCAAGGAGTGAGTCTAGTATTTATGAATATTCGTATAAGTATAAACATGGTATTCTTCTATAGCTTTATAACAGAACTTAATATCTAGGCTACGCTATTGTAGCCAAATTTATTTATACGTCCCTCTATATCAGAAAATTAAATCAAAAAAGGATTACAAAATGGGAAAACATCTTTCAATCAACAATTCATCTTCGAGATTATTTATTTGCACTTCATTTCCAATCCATTGATGCATAATAAAAACCAAAATATGGAAAGCATAAGTTAGTTTAATGAAAAGATTTAGATAACCATCAACACCAGAGGACCGCGGTCACCAATGTCTCGCGTGTACGAAAAACAAGTTTTACATATAAAATTGGCCAAAATTTAATGTACACTTCATAACTATTCATTTGAGATATAAATAATAACTGCAGGTAAACAAACAAAAAACTTGATATGGAAAAATGGCAAACTCACCACAAAAATTCATAAAAACCCAATCTGAAAAAAATATGTTTTTTCAAAAGATGTTACTTGTAAATTTTCAATGTACACTTCATAACTGTTCATTTGAGATAAATTATAACTGTAGGTCAACAAACAAAAAACTCAACAAAAATGAAAAGATATCAATAACGAACCATAAATGAAAACATTTTAAAAGTATATATATTATAAATTATTATAAGCATTCAAGTCCTTGTCTAACGCTGACGACAACGAGCGGCCACAGTATTTCACTAACTTGACTAACTACGTATTAGTCAACATTCTTCTGTCCGAAGATTTCCAATGAAAACTTTCAAAATGACAATAGTTTAATGATGGAAAAAACAAATTATTTATTCCAATAGGAGCAACATCATGTTTCGTTTAAACACATACAATAATATATTTTGACAAAGAAAAACATTAATGTTGTTGTTAGTTATTTGTGTGGACTTGTGGGTTTTTTTTTTTCAAAAGTAAACCGAACATTTTGTATCTTTATCTTAGAGCAATGATCATTTACATAAATGAAAGATAAATCTTTAATAATTGTTTATCTAAAACTTAAATTTATTGAAACAACTACGGTTTTATATGGACTTGTTGAATTCAGAGCAATGCCTTAGTGATGTCTCCGCTATAAACCCGTAGTGTTTGGTTATGTACTAGTTATATGCAACTGTGCTAAAATAGTAGCAGTGTGTGATATAAAATATCAAATATATTTTAGAGCTTAGAAGAGAGAAATAAATCATCGCTTTTGTATGCAGTGAATGCAGTTTAAATAGTATATTTGGTTAATCAAGCGATTATTTTAAGCCTTCTTCACCAAGAAAAAAATATTACTTACTTGTGCCACATAAAAATCCTTTTTTCAATCTGTGTAAAAATTATTTTTCTTGGATTGGTTGTCTTAGCTAAATGTATATAAACAAATCGCTAGTACAACAACATACTTTTTTTGAGATTACATGATGATTGAATAATTTAAATAATTGTATTATTAAAAATGACACTGTATTTCGAAATCTAATATATCATTTACTTGTAGTCAAGCTCGAGAATGTAGACAAAATTGGAAGTGCATAGCACTTTGAAAGGAACAAGTTAGCATCCTTGATCAACCTGAGCATAAAATCTTGAATCAAATTTCTAATTTGGTAACTCTCGACTCGTAAACGGTATCATCAATTTCATAACCACACATGATAAATAATTAACATTTAAAATAATTCGCTAAACAAAGCACAACACTACTCTCATTGGCAAAGAATAAAGCTAACCTTGAAGCAGATTTAAAAGAAAAACTTTAATTATGTCTATCTTTATGTTACAAATGAAGTAGAAAGAAACTGAATGTTGTATATGCATCTTAATTATAATTAAATGACAAATAATTTATTATTATCAATGTTGGAATAAATGAAGGAGAAATGAATAAACTAAATGTATCTTAATTATAATTAAATTATGAATTATTTATTATTATTAATGTTGGAATAAATGAAATAGAAAGAAACTGAATGTTGTGCATGTATCTTAATTATAGTTAATTGCGAATTATTTAGCATTATCAATGTAGGAATAAATGAAGTAGAAATAAATTGAATGTTGTGCATGTATCTTAATTATAATTAAATAACGAATTATTTAGTATTATTAATGTTGAAATAAATGAAGTAGAAAGAAACTGAATGTTTATAATTAATTGTGAATTATTTATTATTATTGATGTTGAAATAAATGAAGGAGAAAGAAACTGAATGTTGTGCATGTATCTTAATTATAATTAAATAACGAATTATTTATTATTATTGATGTTGAAATAAATGAAGGAGAAATGAACTGAATATTAAGCATGTATCTTAACTATAATTAATTGTGAATTATTTATTATTAATGTTGAAATAAATGAAGGAGAAAGAAACTGAATGTTGTGCATGTATCTTACTTAATTAGAATTAAATTGTTTATTATTTTTTTCACAACCAAAGAACTATTTGTTGTTGAGCGTTTCATGACATCTTTTTTATTTTAACACCAGATAGATCATCACAAGGCCTTTAATAGGTTGGAATTATCATTGGAAATCGCCTTTGTACTCTGTCGAGGGACGAACAGTGAGCAACACGCTGCAATTTTTGTCTTCCACGGACCACACCCATCCAAGCCATTCAGTAAATGGCTTCTTTGCCTTCAACACCAAGCAAATATTTGAAAAAGTCGAACAATTTACAAAAACCATAAACACATGCATATTCATAAAACTATATTTCCCAATTTAAAAGAATTTCACAATGACTAATTGCATCAATGAGTTATGAACCCTTCAACATAAAACAGAAATATGTCGGTCACTTCGTCAAACGTATTGCAGTTGATGACGAATATGTCAAAACATCAATAGCATGTGGGCTGTTTACGGGCACTGCATGCAACATCAATGCAAGTAATTATACATCTTTCTACTAACCTTCGCAAAGCAACATCGCGAAGATGGCTTTAAAACACAAACTATACTCCACTGATTTCACAATGGTTCCGTTAATAAATATAATTTCAATCAACATTTTAGCAAATAAATACGTTTAGAAAACTATGATTCAAAATTTGTGATTGGCGCGTAATTTAACGGGAGGAGCAGCGCCATTTCTACAAACAATGGCTTCCTCAGATTGCTAAAACAATGCATTTTTAGGAAATTAATAAATTAGTACACACCAACATAAAATTCAACAAAATCATTGTATTTAATTTTATAAACACCTTCACCTATTGAAATAAACTAAATAAATTTAAAGATGAAGTTTCTAAAAAGTATTCAAACTATGCCTAAACCACCAATCGGTTTTAATGTAGAGTGATTGTTCAAAACAGCTACTTTGATTAGGTGATAAAAATGCAGAGACGTAGCTGTTGGGATTGTTATGTACACAGTTCAAGTTATTTGATCATGAACCAAAAACGAAGATTTTGTTGAATGAGAAAGGATATACTCGACGACGACGACTACTACGGAATACTAATTGCTAGTGTTATGTCTACACTTGGTTTCACTCGCTCGACAAAAATATATAAATTTATGTTACATAGTCCTATGATAAAGATATCAAGTTTTGTAAATTTATGTTGCATAACCCAACGATAAAGTTATCAAATTTTGTAAGTTTGATTTCATTGAATAAACGATCAACTGAACTGAAGAGATAATCCTAAAAATGTCTAACTAAGCCTAGTTTTATCAGTGGTCCTACCTGAAGCCACAAACAAAGTTTATAATTACAGAAGCACTCGCCAAACAAATAAGCACATTAAATTATATTTATAGGAGGCAAAAACATTATGCAAATAAAAAAAGTCGTACCATAAATGAATAAAGCGTACGCAATTGTTTCTTAATGTGAGAAAAAATGAATCAATTTAAAAACAATCAAATAATTGATCAACTCACCAACGCCATGCTAAAACAACGAGCTTTAGTGTCACTCGATTTTAAGTCTCACCTGAAAATATAGAAAATTCACAATTAAATTTATTTAAATAGAACAAAATGGCATACATAAGATCAATTTTTTATTAGAAATTCTTAAACTGAAAATATGCAAACATATCCAGCTCAATAAAACAAAATAAGAATGTTTATTGTGGCTTATTTAGGTTTTAATTATTTTCCAGATTTTTGCTGAAGATGACGGATTTTTTATTGGATAACAAACATACGAGTTCATTGAAAGTAACCAACTGGCATGAAGAGAACATTTTAACTAAAGCCACAATACGAATTAATAGCGATTCGAAAATGTGAATTGCAGTCAAAACATAAAATGGCGTTCAACTCGAGTGACGAAGAGCGATCGAAAGAGAAAATAATTGAGAACAAGAGAGAGAACTATAGAGAATGAGATAGAGAAAAGAATGAGAGAGAAAGATATAAGAAGTGAGAGAGAGAAAATAATGAGAAAGAGAAAAGAATGAAAGAGAAAGAGAAAAGAATGAGAGAGAAAGAGAAAAAAATGAGAGAGAAAGAAAATAATGAGAGAGAAAGAGAAAAGAATGAAAGAGAAAAGAATGAAAGAGAAAGAGAAAAGAATGAGAGAGAAAGAGAAAAGAAGAGAGAGAAAGAGAAAAGAAGAGAGAGAAAGAGAAAAGAAGAGAGAGAAAGAGAAAAGAATGAGAGAGAAAGAGAAAAGAATGAGAGAGAAAGAGAAAATAATGAGAGAGAAAGAGAAAATAATGAGAGAGAAAGAGAAAAGAAGTGAAGGAAAGAGAAAAGAAGTGAGGGAAAAAAGAAATGCGGGAAAAAAAGAAATGAGGGAGAGAGATAGACAAGAAGAGAAGAAAGTAAAAGCACACACAGAGTGGTCAAGGCAGGGCATTTGAAGGATAGAGAGTGCGAGCAGGAAATTCCAGAGTAGGTTCGCATTCCAAACCAACTCTCGAATGGCCTTGCCAATGAAAAATAAATTTAATAAATTTTTAAAACAATAGAAAGATAAACCTTTTCTTTTTTTTAAAGAAGAATGACAAACTTGTTGAAATATCAAATGCATCCACTTTAAAAAAAGACAATAACACCAATGTATGAAACCCTTTGTATACATACTAAGCTATTTGTGAGATGGAGGTCACAGATTTTCTATTTAATAAAGGTGATCACCTGCAAGTAATAATGAAGAGCAGGTGAGAATGTAAATAAAAATAAAGTCAAATTCAGCTGCAGGTAATTATTTTATTTTATAACATTTCTATTTTTTCTTTAAGTACAGAAGCTGTTTTTCCCTTCACTCCATAAATAATGAATTTAGAACAAAAAAAACTTCTTGGTAATATGGCAACGTATGCTCATTATACGATTACAAGTGGCACGATTATTTTGTGTTACAATGAAGATTATGGTTTTGAGATCCAGATCTATGCAATCAGACAGTTTCATCCATGTAAATGATTGTCTAATGCAAATTTACTAATTTAACTCATAAAAGAAAATTAAAGTCAAAAGCTAATATGATATTGTTTTTATTTAAAACTAGTGTTCATATACTGCGTTATTAGTATTTTCAGAAACAATAAACTCAAATTATCTATGCAAATTCAAAAGTGTCAAAGTGAGTAAATTTTAACTTTTTCTTTTCATCTACAACGGCTAAATCTTTAAACGTTTGTGTGGCGCATCTGAATTAAGAGTAAAAAATTGGTTAGATACTCATAATAAAGAACTTGTGTTCAACAAAAATTCGTTCAGTAAATTGAAAACTAGTAATCCACGAACCAGGCGGTTCAAATGTCTCGCGACGATTCATTCAGTCACTTAAAAAAAATTATCTCTACAAATGTCAAATAAAAAATGGTGTACAAAGTGAAAAACACCATTTCATCAAAAATTAACCATAGAGACTATTTATGTGTACTTCATTACCAATCCATTGATGCATACATAAAAACAAAATATGAAATAAAAATTTGTTAAATTGTTTTTTAAGTTAATTTGATGAAAAAATGTAGATAAAAAGTGATAAAATCAAATAAAAATACCTAGTATAATATTACTAGTTATGCCAAAACCGCTATGCAGCTTAAATGTCGAGCGATTACTTATTTTTATAATATACAATTGTAAATTTTTTTTAAATTGTAAAAATATAATCAAC